>JAOVVB010261237.1:0-19113 GCA_028570985.1 Heterobranchus longifilis
CACACACACACACACACACACACACACACACACACACACACACACACACACACACACACACACACACACTTTTTAAATTCTGCAAATGCATGGAGATCCTGGTGTCTCAATTTTTTGTCATTCTCGAAGACCAGCTTGTTGTTTTACAATGGATTAGGGCTGCTGCCTGAAAGTCGAAGATTCAGTTCTTCAAGTTGAGCTGTTTTTTTTTTGTCAGTCAGTGTGCGGTGTACTTATTGCACAGAGGAAAACAGATCTTGTGCCTTCTGCTAGTGCTTAGAAGTGGTGAATTTACAACTCACAGCAACTTACTACGCTATACTCTCTGGCTTATCTTTGATACTTTGTGTTGACAAAAATTGTTGTTGCACATTTCAGATCCGACGTTAGCATAGTTGGCATGCCTTACCTCGGAGGGCTAACTTGGCTTGTTTACTATATTATGTGAATGTCGCTGTCATTCTGAACGTCCTGCTGAACCCCATTAAAAAATCTGGTAGTTTAATAAAGCGTTGCTTGATGGTCTCTATGGAAAAAAGGAATGTGTGATGTGTTTATACTAATACTAAGTCAGTTTAATGGAGGTGGTCTGTGGATCTGGCTATTGCCTTTATTTACATGCCGTAAAGCCATCTAACAAGCTATGCATCATGTCGTGCATGCATAAAGTGTAATAAAACAGGCTTAAAACACAGACCAAATAGTCGAATCGTCATATTGAACAGCCAAATCTGAGTCGAATGACAAAATTCTGAGTCAGGTTAGGTACAGCCCTACAACAGATTCCAAAGTTTGTAATGGAAGACAAAATGTTTCAAAATGGTCATTATTATAAACATTGATATACATATAAACAAATTGAAAACATACAATAAGGAAGTTCAGATCAAGAAAATGAAATCATAGGGATAGTGGATAGGACAGGGTTTTTTTTTAATGCCTCTTACTTTTCCTAATCACACCCTGTTAACATTGTATTATACTTAATGAAGATTTAAAGTCATACTTTGCCTTTTTACGTCATGCCCTGTCGTGTGTGTTAAGTTTATCAGGCAGTCTGGGGTGTGACAGTCACACAGATTGTGTTTGCACTGCTACATCTGTCTTGATAGTAAAGGCCACAGTTTGACTGATGGTATGGCAAAGTGAGAGCAGTCCTCCATCTGTTTCCTCTTTTCCCTTTCTTTCATTTGTCACTTCCCACTCTCAGCCATCCTCTTGTTGCTGTATTTGGTGAATCAGAAATTGCCAAGCAAGTCAGGTATTAAAAAAATAAATTTTATCTAAGCCTTTGATGATGGGCTGTTTGTGAGTAAGCTGTACTTAGAAAGCTAACTGTCACTGTGTCATTTATTTCATTTTCACTGCATTTTCCACATCTTTTTTTTTCTCCCACTAAAGTTTAAATGTCTGAGTCTCTTTTTTTCCCATTTCAATCCTGGTCAATATTACTGCTGTTTACCAGAGATGTGCTCATAAGTTTCTTGGAAATAAGTCATTCAGTATGGAAAAAGCATACAAAATGACTAATCGACTAAATAAATCTTAAACGACTAAGACCATAACGACCGATTCGTCGACTAATTGATTTTTATCCTACTGTTTAATCCATGCATCTGCCATTGCTGGTGTTGGAAATATAAATGTCACTATTTTCTGTATGCGAGACAGAATACATGTTGTGTTTAGAACAGCAAATGTTAAAGCTTTCATGCACTTGGATATAAGCTCAATCACTATTGTGTGATGTCAGTTAAGGGTAGAGGGAAGCAAAACAGGACTTTTTCTACACAACATTGTTGGGTTGTTGCATCCCTGTTGCATAACGACAGTATTAAAATATATATTCATGATAGAGGATGGTAAGTAGGATATGAGGATGCCGTATTGGAGTGTATGGATTATGTATAAATCCATAATCCAAAAACCATGCATTGACTATTTATATCACCTCTTATAGTTAGTCTACATTCAACGGCCTGCTTGTGTGTGTCACACTGCAGTCTTCAGTCTCATTATATACTACAAGATAATAACCTTTCAGGCATTGCAGACACAGTCTGTGACAGATTACATGTCAGTGTCCTTGTATGTTTTGCAGCAGAGTGTCTGTTCTAGTATGTATTGCAGTGATATAGTCTGTGATGTTTCATCCTTCACAACTGCTGTATTACAACACAAACGAATCTAGGCCTACATTTTCCTCTCAATGTCTGTGATTGACAGGTAGACATGAAGTCTGTCGGTCGACATCAAAGCTCTGCCTCCTCTGAGTAGTGTCAGCATTTAGTCAGGATCATACTGTATCCACTTTCTCGCACGCACACACACACACATCTCTTCTCTTGCATGCAGAAAATTCGACCTGTTTGAACAAATTGCATGAAACACGTTGCTTTGATGAAACACGCTGGTCTTGCAATAAAATCAATATTTAGTGGACAGCTTTCCCTCTTGGAATTTGGAGGTTACCAAAGTCACTATTGTGTTTTTACTAATACATGGTTATATTTGATCGCTGTGCCACTAAACTAAATTGAGCCCTACTAAACTACCCTGCTATGTGTTTGGGTTTCATAACAATCTGTGTATGTGTGCAATGCTGGTCTGGGGGCCGTCATATCAAATGTGAAGTGGTTCCTTCCTCCTGCCTACAGGAAAGATAGGGCAGCTGCAACATCCTGACGCACCCTCCACTTCCAACCATGCAGGCAGATGGACATGTGCACAGATCCTCAAGTGTTTTACCACAAGCACAAATGAGCTGCCAAACTAATTTATTTGTCTAAAGATCTAAAGATCACAGGATGATTTAATTTCTGTAAAACCACCCATCTGTTCCCCTGAGCTCTGATTAAATAGTTAACTGTACAGACACCTTTCAACCATGTCTTCCTCTTCCTTCTGATCCACCTGATGGAACAGATTTGCTCCATTTCGACCTGATGCAGCTCTGCAGTCTACACCTGCCCTGCTTCACTTGATCTTTATGTGCGTAACTGCAGCCCAAAGCCTCTTTTTACTCTAGTTTTTTTTATACTTGTGCCCATAAGCACATGATTTTTGTATTGAGCTGTGAGTGCTGACATAATGCTTCAGAGTGCTTAGCAGTACTGTGGCTGAGCTGACACAATGTACACTGATGAAGAACTACAGCCGTCACTGAGATGCTGTCTTCACTGCACAGCTAGAGTAGACAAGATGTAACACACTCACAAAAGTACATTCAAGCAGCATGGAGCGGACTGTATAATTTAGATTGCAGAATATCTAGTAATTTGATTGTAAAAATGGCACTAAAGCCAAGGAGTGGGGTTATCAGTAAGACATTAAATTCAAAGGAATATGCACCATTAAAAACAGAAAATACCAATTAAAAAATCTGCATGGAAAAGAGTCTGTAACTGGTGGTTATGTATGTGAACATAAAGCATGTCTTCTTCAGTAACTGCAGGGTGATTCATGCAAGTTTCTTACCTGCTGTGATGCTAAAATATCTTTGAGGAAAACATTGAACACCTACATGCTCACTAATTGCAGGTTTCTCTGGATGAGAGCTGCAGCTAAATGCCTTAAATGTAAATGTAGGAGGGTTTATCTGTTATGTGTCAATCAGAGGGTTCTCGACTCAGCTCCTGCTGAGCTTACTGACCCACTTTCACTCTTATCTGCCCTCTCTCTCTCTCCAGCCTACACACGTCACACAGACACGTCACACAGACACCAATGGATGCTCATTAACTGGCTTGTATGATGTCTTGATATCTTGTATGTTTTACACACATGACGGTCATGGTTTTAAACAGGTGATTAACTTTGTGAAACAGGACTACTTCAGTAAGTTTAGGCAACAAAACTATACTTCGTTAGGT
Source organism: Heterobranchus longifilis (assembly GCA_028570985.1). Classification (NCBI taxonomy): domain Eukaryota; kingdom Metazoa; phylum Chordata; class Actinopteri; order Siluriformes; family Clariidae; genus Heterobranchus; species Heterobranchus longifilis. The sequence continues at coordinate 3,873 of JAOVVB010261237.1, forward strand.
TTGGGCAACAAAATGACTTGGTGTGGTTAGTAAGATACACTGGGATTGGATTAAAATCCCTACTTCCGTGTAACACAAAAAAAATACTGGTTTCAGTTACGTGGTAACGTAAAACGTGGCGTAGGATGTCCCATAACTAACTAACAGAGTTAAAAATAACAATGTTGACTTTTAGTTTCAAAGGGGACACTAACACCGGTCTCCTGGGTGAAAGTCCTGTGTGTGATTAAGCCATCCACCACCCCTCCCACCCTCTTTTATATCATGTTGCCTCACTTCCTTGTTTAATCCTTTAATCCTAAAATTGTATAGTGGTTTACTCCCGTCATCGTAATGAGTGCGCCATCTACAAATAAAACGTATATATGGCATGTTTTTTCTTTTTATCATATCTGAGCTTTAGACCAAAGAAGACCACTCTTCTTTTCCTAATTTCTTTCCCTTTACCTCACCCATCTGCTGAGAGTTAAATACGTTTTTCAGCCTCAGCCTTTCAGGGCACTTCATCAACCGTGCAGAAAATGTACTACTAGAAAGAAACATATGTACTGCCATGTACACCTCCATTACCTATTTTACCGCTTCTCCTAACATTCTAATAACGTAAACCGAAGGCATTAATGTTCAAATAGCTTCTTGTATGAGTGAGAGCTGCTGAGCACATGTCATGATGAACAAACACTTTGAATGTCTTTCCTCAGGCCTCTCTGTGGCCATCTTCATCACATTTCTTTCTTCCGTTGTGGCGTTCCTCTCTGATGGCTCATTGATTCCACCACAGAATTAACATGCAGGCCTGACGTTCAAGCTGATAATGAGAATGTGTGGAGAAGCCAGTTAGCCTGCAGATACATGGTTTACATTTTTCTCATAGTACAGGAAGTACAGTATAAAGAGGAAAACATAAGGGCTTGATATTCAGAGTGTCTGCATGCTCTCTGATATGGCCTGTGTTGTTGGACAATAGCTTCTCTATGTGAGGCCTCTCCTCAAGGCTGGAATTGTTGCCTGTCATTCTCCCTCTCTCCTCTCCTCTCTTTTCCCTCACACTCCTCCTCTTTTCTTCCCCCTCTGTCTTTCTGTTTTCTTCTTTCTTTCTTTTCTTGTGTCTTCTCTCTCTCTGTCACAGCCAGTCATTCTTTTCCTGGAATGGCTGCTTTGCTGTTGTTCTGCAAGAGTATTTGACATAAGGGCCAAAGATGCACACATAAAGCCAGTGTTGTGCTTAATGCTGAAGTATGTGCACACAAACGTCTATATCACAAGCCCATTGATACAGGAATATCACCACAGATATAGAGAGGTTCAACATCACTTAACACGTGTTGACTTCCATCCGTATTTGGTACTATCTAATCAGGTGACTTCACTTTAATTTTGTATTTTTGTGAGTTGTCATGATGCCTTGCTAACCAATATGTCACATTCTCACCTGTAATTGAAGTGTACAATAGTAAGACTTGGCAAAAAACAAGTGTGGGTGCTGGCTCCAGTATAATGACAAATATATTTAGTGGGCCATACTGTTGAAAAATAAACATGTCGGTGCTCTCTGGTGCACACATTGTGTAATGTAGACACTGTTTGTAAATAATCTGAATCATATCTTTGGCATTTCAGAATTTCCATTCCTTGTCACTTATAGTCTAATGCCGATATATCTGTAATAAGCTAGCCTAATATTGGCCTGGACGATTTATTGGTCGGGGTCTAACAGAGCCTGACCGAAGAATAGAATAAAGTGATTTTAAGTGATCCCTGTAGGGCTATTTGCTCCCGTTCTTTTCTCCATTGTGAGGTCAGAGGTCAGGCTCAGTAACAGAGCATCAGCTTGGTAGCTGGAGAGCTCAAGTGCATGTGGCGGATCCTTGCCAAAACAGAGACTTAAACCCGAACTCTCCTATTGACAGACCGTTTTGTAGATTGGCATCTGCTCTCTCTCACTCTGTTCTCTATGACCAAAAGCCAAAGCATGGTTTGACCTATATACTAGGATTTAGGGTGTAAATGTATTTTTTATGAAGGCACTTTATCAAGGTAAGCCAGGGTCAGGTCCTGACGGTTTGGTCCACATCATGGCTGATGCCCGATCTGCTTAATAAGGTCATCATCATTAATATAGAAATGAATCATTGCAGCTTCAGAACACATCACCACGCATGCACGCATGCACGCACACACGCACGCACTTTGACAATAATACATGCACCAGGAGTGACAGGCAAGCAGGTCCAGACTTGCCAGCTAGCTAACTGATTCGGCTGTTTTAGATGAATTCTCAGGCCAGCTATAAGTCTAAACGTTTTACAGTCCCTAATCTGTCACAGTGTTATTTTCACTTTAAGGCAAAGTAGCGTGTCAGTTGTAACTTATTAAGCAGCTTCATGCAGGTTTATATTTACGATGATTTTAAGTGTGCTTTATTTAGTTATTTTAAGTTGGTTTCTTGCTTAATCGTGATGGATACACTGATATAGCAGCAGAGTGGACCATGACTGCTGCACTGAGTGAACACTCTTTCAGCACTATGCAAAACAATGCATTGTGGTTTAATAATCTAAGTAACTTTTAGGAGACCCATGTCTCTCTTGTATTCACATCACACATGTCGACTCTGTTGTATGACAGATGTACACCTAGAGCCTTGATGAGTCTTCACACCCTGACTGTTTTTTCTCAGTTCAAATTTAATATGAAAGAGGTAAAGTGTCAGGAGAGGTGACACAAAAAACAATCTTTATAACATATGTGTTGTCTGTTACTTGTTTTTCTGTGGGATGGAACATTTCACTTGTATTTTGGATGCATATCTCCCCTTTCATTGCCATTTAATTTAATTCATTTTTGACTGTTGGATTATACTGTGTCTCCTGACAGTTATCAGTGTTGTGTGATTGACCTGGACTGGGTTAGGTTGTGGTAACTCTGAGCCTTCTTCAGTTTATTTCCTGTCACACTAACCGTGTGTGTGTGTGTGTGTGTGTGTGCGTGTGCGTGTGCGTGTGTGGATATCCTGTTGTGTGTGCTGCAGTCCACAGAGACACAGCCAGGGTTTAGCTGTGTCTCATGTTTTATTCATACTATGAGTGGCTGTGCAGGTGTATGTATGCATTGTTGTTGGTGCGTGTGCGTGCGTGTGTGTACAGCAGAAGGCTTATCAAGGTTTTAAAACTTAAGGCATTAAGATACAAGCTGATCAATTGGATTGACGGTCTTAACATGTTGCTGTGTATGTCGATGGAGACACAGAGATAGATGTATTGATGAATTAATATCTTTGCCTTTGTCTTTTCTCTCCTTCCTCACAGGCAACCAGACAAACTGGTGGTGGTTTGGACACGCAGGAGTCGGCGGAAATCCTCCAAGGTTTGTATTTGATGAGGGGGAAAAAAAGAAACAATAAAATAACAAAAAAAAAAAGGTCTCACCTTCAAATATTGTTCTTTTGTCCTTCTGTCCTGCAGTCCCACAGCTGGCAGCCTGGCATCAAAAATCCCTACAGAGGAGTGGTGGTTTGGCCTGTACCAGAGAACATAGAGATCACGGTCACCCTTTTTAAGGTAGGCTACAGCTGTTTAATTAGCACCAAGACAAGCTTTTCTATGTTTAAGGTGGGCTAGGGTTGTTTATGCAACATGAGGGTCTCTATGCCAGTGTATAGCCCACTCTCACCTCGCCTCAAAATTGGGAGAATTAGCAACAATTATTACTTTTATTTTTAAGGTGTGTTTGATTTCAGTAAATGGGTGACACCCAAAAGCAGCACAGTGTGCATTATTTTACTACATGAAAGGCATTTATTATAAATGAGTATTAGATGATTGATATGAACATTTATTTATTTATTTAGGATGAGCCCCTTGAGATGGGTCATCTTGTTGTCGTTATACATAATACAGTCAAAACAACAACATTAAATTGGCAACATACAAAACAACAACAATTAAACAGTCAAACATACAGACAAATATATATTAAAAAAAACAACATAAAAGCTTGTTTTCCAACTGCTTTTGTAATTTTAGGAATAAAAAAGAAAAAGAACAAAAAAGATTAAGTGTGTAGGTTAGAATTGCTTTCTGTGTAGAGTCTGCCAGGACTGTTGATGTTGACACATTTTGATTTGTGCATAAAAGGAAATTGGACAATATTTTATTTTATTTTATTTTATGGCTAGAAGGTCCGTATACATATACTAATACAGTTGACTGTAAATGGCACACTTTACAGACAGTATCTGTCACTGTGCCTGGCTTACTTAAACATGCTGGGCCTCTGTGCTGACAGGCTAGCTCAGAGCTCTTGTTACCTCTCAGTGTCTCAACTAGACCTCCAGCCACAAATACCTGCGTACCTGCCTCTGCTTTGTGTAGGCGATCGTAGCTTTTTACACTGATGTCTGTTAAAAGTACACATGGAAAAAAGTACAACTTTCATGTGCACTGGCTCAGTTTTCTTGGCCTGTGCTTGTCTAGCACTGCTGTACAGTGTCTCTCTATTCTGGGCCCACTTCCACTTCCTGTCCCAGAGGAAGTAATAAAGCTGTTTTTTTTGTAATGAGACACAAAGCAAAGCCACTAAAGGCACAGTTCACCCACATCTGTTTGATAAAGCCACAACTCAAATAACATCCCCTCTCCTATCTAAAAGCTTGCCGTATTTGTTTGAACAGTTTTCTTCCACTACAACCGCTCCAGTGAAAATTTAGCAATTCATTTTTAAAGTAACACTCCACCAGTTTTACAAATAAAGTCAGTTCATTCATCATGAAGAGATCTACTCAGCCTGTTAAAATGGCTGTATAATGTCTTTGGTGGCCCTAATGACATAACCAGGATTATACGACAAATATGATGGAAAGCATGCGCAACAAACCGAGGCCATGGATTTTGAAATACGTAGGCATTTACCAGACAGGGAGGTTTGAACAAAAAGATGCTTGCATTATTGTAGGATCCAGAGTTGTATGAGCTTGAGCCACATGAGGAACTGAAAGTAAGCATATTGCCTCTGCTGCAACAATTTTGACCATCCGTCTCACGAGTCCCCCAACTTTATGGACGTACAATACTGCCTCTTTTTAATATAAAAAATATTGCTTAATCTGTAAAAATCGAATAACTCACAATGTATATATTTCTGCAGTGTGTCGACTGAAGGTTAAAACGCTAACAGTGATTTAAAGATGCTCTCATACGTCTGTCTGGCCTGAAGCTCTGCAGTGAAAACAGCTGAGCTCAGCAGTATTGCAGCCTGTACCTCAGGGAGACGTACACCAGCAGGCAAGCCTTAGCTGAACTTTGTAGACTGCAAGAAAATACTGAAATTAATATGTAACTTCACTGGACAGCATTACGGAGACGATGTTCAGAGTGGGCACTTAGTACCAGCCAATCCTCAGTGAAACACTTGGCTGGTGGATTTTTACACATCTGCATTTTCCAAAGTTGTGGAGCGGAACATTTGTCTCCCCCCACTGGCACTGAGAGTAATTACACAAACACTGTCGACATGCAATGAGATTCATAGTATTGCTGCGTCGCTATGGTCTCTCCCCCCTTCCTACCTGTCAAGGTATTGGGTAATACAGGTACACTGACATACTGTGTAACCAATCAGAGAGGCAGAATAGGCAGCTACGCTGTGAAAAATGGAAAAATCCTTCTGTTGCACCAGCGCAGGAATGTCGCCACAGACACCAGACAACACAACTTCGGTAAACTGAGAAATATAGAGAGCTTTCCCTGGTCGGCAGTGGGCTTAATCAGTATCATGAGAAGTTGTTTGGCAAGGGCTTCAATGTAATGGATGTTCATTTATATGTAAAAGTTCTACACTCTAACTTTTAATATAACCGTCTTAATGTTAAAACGTCTTAACAACGGCAATATGTTAGGAAAAAAATTGTATACTGTCACTGACCTGCACTTTATATTTACCAGCAGGCAGCAGCACTAAAAGACTACAGACAACACCATAAACTGAGAATAAACTGAGATGGCTGATAATGTCAGGCTCTGTTGGCTTTTATGTGGCTGTGAAATAATGGAAGGATGAGGCAGCTGTATGACTTGCTCTGTGTGTGTGTGTGTGTGTGTGTGTGTGTGTGTGTGTGTGTGTGTGTGTGTGTGTGTGTGTGTGTGCGTGTGCGAGTTCGAGTGTGTGTGGTGTTTGACTGTAGACTGCAGGAATATTGATTTCCTGGGGTGTCTCACAGGCGCAGTCAGACAGAAAGGCCATCAGTGCATGTGTTTGCTTGTGTGTAGGTGTAGTACTGCTGCAACAAACGATTATACTCAGTATTGATTGATTGAAAAGAAATCTCGAATTACCAGAGCCCAAATTGATGCATTAGAATAACTAGGCTTATTTTAATGGTTAACCCCAAGGTATTTCATTTTTGACAGTGAGTCAGAGAAATTTTGGGAGCCAATGTTTTGTATTTTATCTTGATAAATTACTTGCCCACACTAACTATAAAACTGTAATTTTAGCTTTGCATTGACAAATAAATTATTTAATGTTTTTAACTGTTTCAGCAGTGCAGTGTGCATATTTGTGTTGCACTCGTTTAAAGCGTGCATTGTTTGTGTGACTGTGCGTGTGAAAGGAGGGGGTTGATTAGGTTAGATTTGCGTGTTTTTGTGTATCCAGCAGTGATTTATGGCTGTGTGTATGTGCTTCTGTATGCTCTCCTGGAGGGCAGTGAAGGTCGTCTGTGCCAGCACAGTAAGACAGGGCTGCCTGCTGTCTTGCTGCCTCCATTACTGTCTCCTCTCATCACCTCACAGCTAAACAGTGAGACAAGAGAGAGACAGAAGTACAGTATATCAACAGACAGGCAGTGGATCCTACAGACAGAGATAGAAACATCCATAGTTTTGTATTTTTCTGTGTTCTCATCTCATGATTCCTGCTTATTTGGTACATGTTTGTTAGTGTTGCGTTTTTCCTTTTAGCTCAGCATGTACAGAAATACACTTAATTTCCAGATAGTTTTAGCTAGGTGCATCTAATAGACTGGCAACTGAGTATAATACATAGACAGTTAACGGTTGTTGCAACCAGGCAAAGAGTCAGTAGCTCATTATCATGTAATTAAAAGTAACCTCATTAATTCAAAACATTCAACAGAAAGAGAAAAGAAGGAGGACAGACAAACCAGGTCAGTGGGTGAATGGAGCGAGAATAGAGTGTCACTCATAAACTGAGTTTTCTGTCTTCTGGCACATTTACGACCAAAATGAAAATCTTCAGTTAATGAAATGAATTGCTTGAGTTATTGAGTGTTAAGCTACCCAAGATGGGTTGCGTGTGTACTTAAACGTTGCTTTTTCCATTGCCCTTGCAGGACCCCCATGCAGAGGAGTTTGAAGACAAAGAGTGGACGTTTGTCATTGAAAATGTGAGTACTATGTTTGTTTTTGTATTTTCTTTAACCTTATAGGGGGAAAGGTGTACCATATGATTGGGTGCAAACGTAGAGTCCGCAACTAGATTATGCTCCCATGAAACCTAAATGTATTACCACCACGATGACATTTCGAGCAATCAGCTCTTCTTCAGACCTGGTTGCTCGAAACGTCACCGCGGCGGTAATACATTTAGGTTTCATGGGAGCATAATTGAGTGTGCGGACTCTACTTTTGCATTCATTGTATATTCTTCTGTCCAGCACCTAGTGTTTAACCATTTAGATGTACGTGCTTTTGTGGACTTTCTTACCATATCATTGGGTGCCTTGCTCAAAGGCACCTGGACAGTCATTTACAATGAGTGGTGATGACGACTTTAAAGTAAAACAAGACAAAACACAATTCTACATCAATTCTCAGCTACTTTCTAGGTTAGTCCACTTTGCATTACACATGCAGGTTCTGCCACCATGTGGTCAGGCCTTGCTATTACAAGGGACGGATTAAGGGAAGAGGGAGGGGAATAGTAGGACTATTTCGACATGTACAGTGGCCAGGAAACTGGAAACTTGATTTGCTGTGTTTTAGACATCTGCTGGAGCCTGTTCTGTGACATGGTGTGCCTAAGCAATACAGACATGTTGGGCAAATGAGACATTTGTACTTATACAGTGGCCTTTCTTGCTTTAGCCTTAAGTAGAAATTTGTAGATATTCAAAAACGTATGACAAATGCTTTCTGTGGCAGCGCTGTCTTCTAAACCAGTGTTTCCCAAAGTTAGGGTCAGGACCCAAATTTCATTGGGTCACCAATCGGCAGAGTAAAATGCATAACAATGCAATGATATATGAATGAATTTTCCTAATTAAAATAGCAGCACATTCTTTTTTTGCTACGCTGTTGCCTGCTGGTCTGTTCAGTGCGGGGCTTAATATTACACTCAGCAAATTGAACTATTGCTGTGATGTACTTTTATAATGAAATTAATACATTTCATATACATTTTAAATGGATGGTTTATAAATGTACATGTCATGGCAATTCATGAATTCCTAAACTCTTAAACAAATATTGTTTGTATTAGAATTATGGGTGTAAGAAAATATTGATACACTTGAGTATCGCAATATTATATTTTGTGATACTGTATAGATTCTCAAAAACACTGTATCAATTTTTAATTAATAGTTTACATGCAGATTCGTGGCAGGCAGTGGTTCATTTTGTTTTGTTTAATCTATCTTCAGCCATTTGACTCCTCCACTCCACACTATTCTTTATGCTGTGATAGTTTTCTTAAAAATAGATTAAACATTTTTACAATATATTGCCTTGCTTACAGTATCGCAATATTGAATCGTAACCCCTGTATCATGATATGTATCGTATCGCCAGATTCTTGCCAATGCACAGCCCTAATTAGAATCAGAGTAACATTGGAGGAAAACATAACGGCACACCTCAGTGTCATTTTACTAATTGCTATAGGGATTAGGGATGTTAATTTCAATTTTGTTTCTGACCGATAGCTGATCCCTTTTAACCGATCATTAACCGTTAACCGACAAGCAGGAAACTTTCCCAGTTTGCCAGGAGGCACAGACATAGGCCTATACGTTCAGCGTCTGCAGAGAGCTGCGGACACCGTTCATCTGTCCGTCCGGCACCGCCAGAACGCAAGGATTTTTGTATGGAGCGCAGAGTGGATGTTTTGAAAAGTTGAATCGAGGCATTATCTCCCGCTCTAATGTCGCTCCGGTACCGCTCACAACATGAGTTCGAAGCATGCCCGGCCCGACACAGGCTCACATTATCATGGAAATGAACTGCGCGCATGCCACAGTGCCCAGAGCACCGCCAGCCTCCGGTGGACTCTTGGCCGACGGGTGAACAAGGAGCTGCGGGCAGCCCGCTGCTGTCTGCAGAGCGAATGTCCGAGCCTGTCTCCACCACATCAAACTGTGCGGTTGTCAGCCGTGTGTCTGCCTGGTATACTCTGTGTGCAGGACGGCTGTCCTCATCAATATAGCGGCATGTGTCACGCAGATCTCCGCTGTGAGCGCCGTCCAGCAGTCGGTTGTGAGAGCAGAAAAAGGAGGTTAAAACATGCATTGGTAGTGCAAAGTTTGCACTTCTAGCCATGATTGTGCGATTTTCCATAGAGGTGCAGGATTTTATATTGCAGTGAAAAACGAGGTCACAGAGAGTAAAAATGTGTCAGGAGCAAAAACAACACCCTGGAACTGTACATGCTGAACAGGTTAATGACTTTTTTCCACAATTTTTAAGCTAGCAGCTATATTAGTTTGGACAGGATATCTTCTATTCATGCAAATACAGGATCATTTTGTAAAATAATTGGATAACAAATTAGAAAAAAGCATTATTATTACTACTAGCATTGTCAAAATCTACTGTGTGTTTCTGACTGACCCTCACTGTCGGAGCTGTCCTGGAGGCGCCTGGGTTTCATTTTGGCCCGGTTGGTTTCTGCCTGAGAGCCTTCAGACTCGGACGTCTCGCAGTAGTTCACCTGCTTCTTCTGACTCCGCCGAGACCGCCGTCGACTCATATCCAGATCACTGTCGCTGTACTCGCTGGAGCCTTCGGTCACTGGACACAGAAAATAATAATAATGGGTTACAAATGTATGTGGATAAAATCTCCTCCCAGGAATACAAATTATTAGTGGAGACTTGAGTATATGCATCATTTGCTTAAAGTCCTCCCCCAGACACATCTTAAACTGTAAAATACACTGCTATGATCAATATTTTGTTTAACATGGTTTTCCCACAAAAAGCACTTCTCCCTCATTAAGAAATTCTGAATCTGGCCTAAAGCTCCGCCCACCGCTGCCATAGTTACACTAGTCACTTGTGGCTACCACAATGTATACCGTGTATTTTCTAATTTGCAACAGTATATTGGATTGAGTATCGTTTCAGTAGTAGTATCGTGATATTAAACATGGTATCGGTATCGAAGTAAAAGTTTTAGTATTGTGACAACTGACTAATTACAACAAGCACAAAAACTGCTATTTTCAGTCAAAAATAATGTAGATGAACGTTGGCTATATTAGTGGTCTTGAGTCACGACAGTCCCATAAACTGCGACGGGAACTGCGACACTATATGCCAGTTTACAGGACTGCTGTGACTCCATAGGTCTGTAGTTTGTCAAAACAGAACAGTGTGCGGATTCTACTTTGTTCAGTCTGACCCTCAAAATCGATACAAATGATGAATTGTCTGCATGCTTGAAAAACAAAAAAGATATTAGCAACACAGAAGAGAAAGTAAAGACAGAGCGTAAAGGTGTGTTTCGTTAAAACAGGGACACGATACCTATTTCATCTTCATCTTCCTCATCCGTCTCCTCCTCTTCATCGTCCGAGTAACCTCTCGGTCTTCGCCGCTTTCTGGAGCTCCGCCGGCGTCTCGGTGGCTTCCTGGATCGCGAAGAAGTACGATGCTTACCACTGCTGTTATCGCTGTTGTTGGAATCCGCCTCCGATTCACCCTCCGTGTCATTTTCTGACACGACAAACTCTTCTTCTGAGCTGCATTGAAAAAAGAACAAATGCATGAATCTAAATATTTGATTTCAGTATTCAGCTATGAGCAAACCACACTCTTTTCATTAGCATGCCAAAAATGGTGTGAGATTAGTCAACCGGCCCAAAAAGTCAGTGTAGTTTTGTACCTTTCACTGAGACGAAACTCGTCCTCGCTTTCCTCCTCGTCCACGGTGCTGTCGCTGTCCAGGTCATTGAGTCGCCGGCGTTTTTTCCTGCGCAGACCAGCGGGGGGTCGTGGCGGGCAGCCGTTCTCCTTGCCCTCATCTGCTTGAAGGATGGTGGACATATCCTTTCCTCTGTGCCCTGTGATGTTGGCCATGTCTTTACCTCGACCAGCTCCTGTGAAAAACAGCCCTCATCATTTTCTCAGATCTCAGAATAATCTGGCATTTTGGGAAATAGCCTTGTTGCTCTTTGGCCAGGAGTTTCATGATCGATACAACTTTCATGTCACAGAAGTTAAGTAATGTACTGCTGTGGACGGGGCCACACAGCAAAACTTATTTTAGACACCTAAAAAAATCAATATCTGTTTAAGTGTACGCTATGTTTAGAATATTTTCACCGCTTTACCTTGCCGTCAGTTTGTGTCCAATCTGCCCTAAATTTCACATTGTGGATAAGAGCAGGCCAGAAGACATCTACAAGTCATAGATCATCTGATTTACATGGCTTGGTCTACACATGATATACAGCAACATGACATATAAATATAACTAGTGTGTGTTCTCTAGCGCCACATAGTGGACTCAGGAATTTATAACTTCTTCGTGCAGTGTCCAGTAGTCCTGAAGCATCAGAGCCGAGTTAGTCTCGCATTGCCAGACCTATCTCCACAGCACTGTCCGCGCAGGAGGGAAGGTCTTACCCACCCCTGTTTCACAGTTATGCGGCACCAAACTGAATTAAAGATTCCCATCTCTATTATTTACGAGCAGTCATTTGATCTTTTATTTTATATTTACATTACAGGTGGCGTTAAAAAAAATGAGGACACATCAGATGAAGAGAACAAAGACTCCAACAAGGCTGTCGGTCCAGTCTCACCAAAGACGGAGAACAATGAAAAACAGAAAGACGACTTGAAATCAGAAACTTCTGAAGCCAAATCATCACTGAATGGCATCATTGAAGGCAAAACTGAAGCAGAGCTCAATTCAGAAAAGCCTGCAGCTGAACTCAGTGTCAGTACAAAAGCCCAGAACATCAAAGAAGAGCCGATGGAGGTGTCGGACACTAAAACAAGCACAGCCTCTGAGACGCCATGTATAATATCAGTAAAGGCAGAAAAGGGAGAGGAGGCCAAGAAGAACAGTGCAGAGGAGATTCAGCAAGCTCTGAAAAACGACCAACAAGCCAAAATCCCTTTGAAAAAAAGAGGAATGAAGTTCAGTGAAGACTTTGAAAAAAATAGTGGCATCATAGTGCAAAACCCGTCTGTTTCTCAGGTCAAGGAAGCTCCTAAAGCTGACGCGACTCCCGAACAGACCAAGAAAGCGCAGAGTGTTAATGATCATGTTAATGGTGAAGTTCAGCCTGCATCAGAGAAAGGCCGCCAGAGTCATTTGTGCGAGTCACTAAAAGACATCGACAAAGAGCAGACAGCTGCAGGTACATGTGTAGAAAAGAGAGACAATGACTCTCCATCCACAGACAAGGAGGATACAAAAGATAAAAAGGACGAAGCTTGCAGTGCAGAGACGGTCACAGAGGGAGTCGCATCACATCCAGCAGACTCTGGCAAGAAAAACCGAGATGTGCAGGTAGAAAAGGAAAACAAAGAAGCACACGAGTCTCCAAAAGAGCCTCTGCTTTTACCTAAAGATGTAAATCATGCACCTGATAAATCGTCTAATCATGAAGAGCATAAAAAAATTAAAGAATCCAAACCTGCGGATGTAAAAGAGTCTTGTACAGTAGACAAGACATTAAATAAATCTGATAAGGCATTAACAACTGGCGAGTCAGAGAAAGTCACGCCCAAAGAGTCAAAAGATTCAGAGGAAAAACCAGCCAGTGTAGACACATCGGAGTCGAGTAAAACGGAAGAAACCAAGATGTCAGAAAATGTAACAGACACGAAGCAAACAGAAATGAGTAAAGAAACATGTGAGACTAATGTAGAGAAATCGGATAAATCATCGCCGAAAGATAAGCCCGGAGTCGTCAAAACAATAGACAAAGATCCTGCAAAGAAATCTGCTGACTCTGAAAACGCTGCTCCACCATCTGTCATTAAAAAGACAGAAATACTAAAAGACAGTGGGAGTACAGAAACCCAAGAAGCCACACAAGGTCCAAAAGTCATTAAAAAGGCAGACAAACCAAAAATCATGGAAAAATCAGAAGGAACATCCAACACTGAAGCGAGTGCAGAGTCGTCTGTTATTAAAAAGCTAGACAAATCATGTAAACCTGTCGAGAAGCACGATAATGTCAAAGATGCAGAGAAAGCCGGTGCAGCCTCTGAGACTAATACAGAAAAGATGGAGAAGACAGAGAAAATTGGAAAGACAGAAAAGACAGAGAATACTGGAAAGCCTGTAGATGTAAAGCAAACTGTCAACTGTGAAGGCAGTACAATACATGATGTTTCCCAGATAAGCAAATCTACGCCTGGGTCTATGGAGGAAGAAGCAGTGGCCGTTAAAACCGATCTGACGAAGCCACAAGAGGATGACAAAACTGAGATTAACTCGGTTGCATGTAAGACAAGAGAGGAAGCGTCTGAAGGGAAAGATAAACCATCCAGCGCTGCTGTTGAGAAGACAAACGTCTTGAAAGAAACTGATCAAAAACCTGAAAGACGAGACACAGGGCAGCCTAAAAAAATGGAGGCAGGACATCCATCATCAGAAAATAAAAATGATACAGAAAAGAAAAAAGACATAGACAATGAAAATAAAAAGGACATAGAAAAGAAAATGGACACAGACAAGAAAATGGACACAGAAAAGAAAATGGACACAGACAAGAAAAAGGACACAGAAAAGAAAACGGACACAGAAAAGAAAATGGACACAGAAAAGAAAAATGGTATAGACAATGAAAAGGAAATCGACACAGAAAATAAAAAGGATATAGACACAGAAAAGAAAATGGACACAGAAAAGAAAAAGGATACAGACAAAAATAAAAAGGAGATGGACAAGGAAAAACTTAAAAATGACAGTGAGAAACCCCTGTGTCAAGACAAAGATAAACTCTCAAAATCAGATGAAACAAAAGAGGAGAAACGTGTGAATAAAGAGAGCGAAACCTCGAACAAAGCAGAGGAATCTGGTCACCAAAATCTGAACAAAGAACCTGACGGCAAATCCTCAACTGAAACAGAGAAAGTAAAAGAACGCAAAGTAAGCAAAGCACCTGATAGTGAAAAGCCCGCTGACGAGGAAAGTAAAAGCAAAAGTGAAGAAGAGGATTCTGCAACAAAAAAAGAGGCGGCGAATGCCAGGGGAACTCTGTCCGTGGTTTCCCGTCGGAAAGTCAAGCCCCGAGCCCACCGCAGGAAAGTTGAACTTCAGAGAGAAGCGGACTCGGAGTCTGATACAAACACGGGGAGATCTCTCCGAAGATCACCGAGGATCTCCAGACCAACACCAAAGGTGGTAGAGATCCACGACAGGAAGCTGGAGAAATCGCAGGCTGCTCCGCCGGCTGAGAAGCACGAGGACGACGAGGGTGAGAAAGAAAAAAACAAGGAGGACGACGAGGAGGAGGAGGACGAGGAGGTGAAAGCTGTTCAAAAGAAACCAAGAGAGAAAAAGGCTGATCAGGAGGGTCAGCCCAAAGCTAGGGTAAGATTGCTCACTAATGTGCACCATTTACATCTTTTTCAAAGCATCATTTCATGAAGGCTTTATCAAATAGAAGGACCATACCAGTGGTTTTACACGTTCACGCCAAAAAAAAACTATCTGCATACACCTTCAGTAAGGGCTGTCACTTTTTCAAAAAGTCAAGTTAACGTGTGGTTAAATTAATTACAACATGTAGTGCAAGCGTAATGCTAGTGTCCGCCTCCATTTTTATTTATGAGCTTAGTTTACCTGTAGGTCATTAGGCCAAGCTAATTGTTTTTAAGAGAGCCCTCTGCTGGATCAGATGGTAAACTACTTAAAACAGTCTGTTGCACTTATAGCCTATAAGACATTTTGAATTAGAACAGATCATTACAAATTTAAATATTAAAACTTTTTCCACTTTTGAATGAAAATTTGAATAAAAAGTGTCCGCCTTAACT
>JAOVVB010261251.1:0-19112 GCA_028570985.1 Heterobranchus longifilis
CACACCCCCACACACACACACACACACACACACACACACACACACACACACACACACACACACACACACACAATAAGATGACACTTTATTGTCTTGCATCTCCAGCTCAGCAATCAACACAATCACATCACAATAAAACATGATGTCACAGAAACATGAAAAGACGTTTGGGATCCATCTCTGTTTCCATGATGCAGGTTGTGTCATTTAGTTTTTCCCTTCTGGGTCTCTTGTCTCTACCTTGCACCTTTTTTTGTTGGTCTCATGTTCTTTTAACTGTGCGTACATCAGAAATAAATCAACAATCAAAGCGGTGTTGAGTTTGTGTGTTCACCTCTCGTCCAGGTAAATCCTCAGCATCTTCCAGTGGAGCCGCCGAGTGTAGAAGATAAACTTAGCCAGCTCTGTCGGATGATCCACCAGTATACCTTTAGACATGAAGTAACTGATACCCTGCACACACACACACACACACACACACACACACACACACACATATAGAATCATATCTTCTGAGGCTCAGAATAATGACATCATCATGACATCATTGTTTCAGACCAACATGTGACCACACGCACGCTAGGCCTGTCACCATAACGATATATTGTCCCAGAAATTATTGTGATCAATTATATTATTGTCATTTTAAGGCCATTTTATGCCACAGATATAATGATAATGTAATGGCATAATAAGTGCACTCTTTCAAAGAGCAATGGACTTTTAATTCTTAAGAATATTCAGACTGGAACTGGAATGTGAAAACGTATTTAAATACCCAAAATAAATAAAACATCAATACACAGCCAAAACAATAAAATAAATAAATGGGCTCTGTTAACAAAAAAATGCACATACATAAATATTAAACATTTGGCAGAGGGGTATAGAAAGTCGTTACTGCCAGTCAGCTCCTCAATGGTTAACCTTTGTTAAAGTAAAAACATATTAGATATAAGTCACAACAACAACAACAACAACAACAACAACAACAACAACAACAACAACAACAACAACAACAACAACAAGTTTCCACTTTTTGTTGCCACTGTTTTTGAACACAGTCAGCAGACCAGCTTGTTCACATAAATGGGCTCTCCTCTCTCATTATTTGGGAAAACCCTGCTATTTATTCTGGCATCATGTTGGGTAAAATTTTGGTGGCATTCTTATCTGAACAAACAACCATGTAAACACAACGGGTGATATTGTATTGACCGTTATTCGCATCTAATCGTGTCTTTACATTGACTTTATATGTAATTCATTCGCACAAATAATGAATTTATTCGTGCCCGATTTGTACAAGACATGAATGAACAGTAAGCCCGCCCACTTTTTAGCAGTCCAATCAAATGCGAAGGATTTAAATCCCTCCTGTAACTGTACACTTCTACACAGTTCAGAAGCTAAAGATGCTCTAACTTCTGTTTCACTGGTTTCTTAAGTTCTTGTGAGAAGAGGTGGTGCAGGGAATCCTGCCGCCGCACGCAGCATCGCCTTGTTTCTCCAAAGGTCTCATCGTGGTGAATGCCCCCCCGCCCTAATGGGATGTTCATGAATAATCAACCACCATGAATTTGTTCTTAACTGTGGGCCACACTAAATTAAATGTATTAACAGTGTTTGAGCTGGTAGTCATGTAATGGCAGTCATTATGAGTGACAGTGCCGTTTTGGATCAGCAGATACGTCAACTGAGTTTACATATTGCCATCATCACCCACTTAAGCTGTCAAACTCACTCAGCCGCTGCACATTTCGCCAACAGCCGCAGCAAGACATCTTTCCTTCACCACCACCTCCCCTGCATCCACCTGAGTTTACTAATAATATACAACAAATACAACATCATAATCTTCACTTCTACTACTTCTACTGTTTTCTTCCAGCTAGTACACGAGAAATTAACAAACATAAACATTAGATGATACAAGACATGCCAACTGATGTCAATCAAGCTGCAGATATGAAACGCTGCTGCCAGTCAGTCAAAGAAAGCAAAATGCTTCATGAGATGCACAGGTGGAATTAATAATAAATCATGATGCTGTTATTGTGCATGCATGGCCTACTGTCTCATCATTAATGTAACTGATGTACCCGTGCTTTTCCTGCTATGACAGGTTCAATGATCTGCCATAAAAAGTTCTGTTGGGATACAGTGGATTTCTTTTGGTTCCCCATGGGGAGCACGCACCAACACCTCCCCACTCTCACTTTCTGGCAACTTTTAAACTGTGCTGCACAATGAGATGAAAGAGTCTTGACAGCAAAATCAACTCTGTATTTGCACTTATTCAATATAAAAATGGCTGCATTCAGTGGGTGAGTTGACTGACTGAAATGAACCTGACTTGAGCTCTGTAATTATCATACGTCTTGCTGTTGCACACATAAGTAGCAATTATTTTAGACAAAAGGGTGCTATATTTAAATTCTGCACCACTGGAAGTTTTTGCTTTCATTTCCACTGAATTTATACAATGCTATGTACAACAGCAACAGGCAGCTTGTGCAGTTTTGTGTTTTAGCTAAACCCAGTGAAAGGCCAGTTATTGTGGCTGGTTAGTGGTCTGCTCAGGTTGAAGTTGCAGCTGAAAATAAAGTGAAGTCACCAAACCTCCTTTATCAAAATAAGAAGGATAAACTTCTAAGGTGACAGCCATGAATGGCAGCATCCTCAGCCAAGGACCATTGTTACAGGGCTGGGAGATTAATCTGAACTTATTTTCAATTATGACTTTGGCTTCCAACGATTATGAAAACAAGACAATTGAGTACAAATGGTTATTGTGCCACATTCAGTTTCATAATGATGCTCTTGTTTTGTCTTGTGTTATAAATCCAGCGCACTCCTTTCGTTTACAGCCGGTGTGTTTTCGCTCGTTTTCACTGAGTTACTGACTGCAATAGTTTAAATGTTGAATATATCTTTAGGAGTTTTCAGTAGGTTGTGGAAGTGCATATATATATATATATATATATACATTTATTTTTTATTTATTTTTTATTTTTATTTTTAAATGTATATATTGATATATTATTTTATTTATTGATCTTTTTTTTAATTTACTTTTTTAAAACTTTTTTTTTGATTCAGTTGAATTATATTTAAAGTTGAAGAAAATCCACTGTTAAAAAGACAAGTTCAATAAATGCATGATGTTTCCAGAGTCAATAAGTAATCGTGTTAATTAATTGGGATCTCAAGATTGACCAAAATAATCATTTTGCCATAATCGAGCAGCATTACTTTACCCATCCCTCTTTTCTTTATTTCTTGTTATCTCTCTGCTGTGTATCTAATAAAATGCATAAAAAACTTGGAACACACAGTTTGCACAGGTGCATCATGGGTGTCTACAAGTTTAAACACTACCAACAGAAATTGAAAACAGTGTTTTTTGTTTGTTAAGGGTCCTGAGCAGGTACCTCCTGATGGACTGAAGTGCTCTTGAGAGCACGAGTTCAATGATTTCAGCGGCCATCCGACTGACCCAAAGAAACAAATCCATCCAGTCAGAGTAACACATCCTCAAAAACTACAAGAGGCACTACAGCTGGCCACTTATACAAGAGCAGGTCCAGCAGTGCTGCGGCGGCTCGCTGTGGATGAACTGCCACACAGATGTGAATGTGTAGATAGGAACCGCACACACATTCACAGCATTATACACAATCTCAGGCAGGTATTTCTTGTGCAAAATGCTTGCTGTCGTGTGCAAAACAAGCATGCATGAATTAAACAGACATTTGCATTAAAAAATCAGCAAATCTGCTAATGCAAAATGCACATAAAAATCATATGCAAATTCAGAAAGCAAATGTGAAAAACACATAAAATAAGCCAGTAGGTCTTACCACTGTCTGATGATTGACCTGAATGACTTCATCTCCAGCATGGATTTTCTTACAGCGGTCAGCCAGAGACTGATGGATAGACAGAGGCAGAGTCTGTGATACAACCATACATGACACACCTCACTCTGCACAATGAGCAGTGAGGTCAAGTTGTACACAGGTGAACACAAAGAGGCTTGTACTTACTCCTTCTGTTGTCCCGGTGATCACGTGCAAACCATCATATGTTGATTTGATATACATGCCCTGTTGGAAGACAGCAGGATTAGTAGATCACAAAGCAAACTCTAACATAAGGCTCCATTCACACAATGCATCTTGACTCAGCCACACAGCCATTTGCAGAACAGACCAGGGTCATTGCATATTTGCAAATCTTAGCATTTGTTTTAATCTGCTTGAAGTACAAAACGGGTAGGAGTTTGGATTTATCTCAATTATCTTTTAGCGGCAGTGAAAGACGTGAGTGTTTTTTCACAATGAGCTCAGATTCGTCTAATCAGGCAAATATTCAAACGACTACAGGAAGTTCCTTAAATATCACATGGGTGTACTTTTCAAACATACACGGCGCAATCCGAATGAATGTCATGTCACTCGGATGCTCCTTCAAGCAAATTGAATCAAACATTGGAGGATTATTTATCTGCAAATATGTTCGTCAGTTGCAGAAAAGCCCAAACTCAAAGTTTTCACTAAAAGGGGTGTAAAGAGCATTTCAAAGACACAAACATACACACGCACACGCACACGCACACGCACACGCACACACACACACACACACACACACACACATACACACAGAAGCAGCATGTCAGTCTTCAAGATGAGTGTAAGAGGTTTATTTTTAGGCCACTTGGCCCACTGTTGTGTTCAGGTTTCACTGAACGGATGAGAGAACTTCCATGCCCCCTGCTAGCGTTTGTGTGGGGGTGGGGCTTTTATTGCGGCCCCGAGCGGGGCGCTCGTGCCTGAGTGTAGGTCAGTGCAAAGATGGAGTCCAACAAAGTGCTGATGGTTAAACAGTGGTGGCAAAAATATGTGTCTTCTCTGCTACTAAACACTGTGTCTACAGGCCCCAAAGTCAGTGCACAGTCATTCGTTGCATATAATCTGTAAATTTAAGCATTTTATATTTTGTTCATTTCAACATGGACAACATGTGCTTTTTAAGTTGCTTTTTATCAGCTGACTCATATGCCCACAAGCTCAGCAAAACCCAGTTCTGGGACAGCTACAGTGACCTCCATTTGATACAGCAGCACACAGTCTTCATGTTTTACTTCAATATTTGTACTATTTTTAAATGTGAAATGATATCATGTTGTCTTTCCAGACAACGTCGCGGATACTCTAGGTAACCTAGGTGACCAGCAAGGTCTTTGGGTTTTTAATCATACATTTTCAATGCTGTGAGCACCACAAATTAAATTCCCTTCACCTACAATGCATTGGGATTAAGATGTGTTATATATCTGGATATTTAGGATACCTCAAAACATGGGCAATAAAACCAAATCTATTTGCATGGCTTGATAAGCAAATGTGTTGTTTTTTTTAAATTTGGGTCGACCAACCCTTTAACACCTACAGAAGAAAGAGTTAAAAGAACTGATATAACTGGAAGAAACAAATCAGGCAAGGTTAGTATTAGTGATTGACCAAGTCAATTAGCTATTTTTGCAGTGAGTGAGATACATGCTACAAGATAATTTGCACATGCCATATTTGAATCAAACAGAAGTCAATATGCTGCCAAAAGTCATGCTGTTGTGATTTCTGTAATTAGTAGGTTTCACCGTCATCCAGCATTAGTAGTAGTTTTGTACTTTACTTTTTTGGTAGCTTTTTCCCTGTGTTCATTTCATCAAACCTGGAAAACATTTTAACATCTCTTTGTTTGTATCACATAGCTTTATTGATTTTGAACATAATACATTACTTTTTCAAAATGGGATGGTTAAGTCTTTCAAGTCTCCCTCGAAATGCAATTTAACATCTTGATATTTTAAGTATATAATGAAAGGTATATTGACAACCTGTTTATGTGCAGGTGCCACATGTGTGGTGGGGCATTGGATGTGTATGTTTCTTACATATTGTTGAGTTTACCATGAAAGGAAGTCTGTGCGGTGTGATGCTGTTGACTCAGTTCATTAGCATTCAGCTAACTTTTGGTAACGTTTTCATTTATAGGCTGCTAAATTACACGCATGCTGCAAGGTCAAAAGAGGCCATATGCAATTACATTTTCTCAATAGTCTTAATTTGTTATATAGAAAGTAACTATCAGTATATTTGAATGAAACAAGGCACGCTACATTTTATAAGCCATGTAAAAGGCAATTGCAGTGAAATTGTTTAGTATTAACTATTTCTTAATTTTCTATGTGGAAACTACTGGTGTATTTCATATGAATAGTGCACACTATTAATTACAATTACATGTCTTAGTGGTGATTTTATTGTGGCTTTTTTCTTAATGTGGAAACTACCTAGTAAGAAATTGTTATTTACTCAGTAAATACCAGCTTATTATTATAGCTTCTCAAGTCATAACCCAGTACTTATTTATATCACAATCTTACAATTGAGTTACATACAATTACTAGCATAATCTCTTTTTAAATCTTAATTACTGACTATTTGGTCAGTTATTGCTGGGTAATTGTTTAGTTATTTCTTGCAATTACTATGTACTGTAATTAAGCAGCCTGTAATTTACACATAGCATCCTCTTATGGCATACTGGTTAGTATGACCAGTGAGAAACTCACAAAAAAAATTAGCATGATTCTTAAAGTCTGAATGAGGGACAGTCTTACCAGTCCTTCAGTGGATTTTATGTTTGCGAGCTGCACAACCTCCAAATGTGCAGCCTGGGACACCATGGGATCCGAGGACAGAGAGATGATGTGGTCGCACACCTCAGACAGAGTTTTACACTGGGGGGGGAGCATATTAGGGGATGATTACAACCTTAAAGTGTGTGCATTATTGCTTCCTTTACATTTGATCTGGTGTAATAAAGCCAGTAACTCACCACATGCAGGATTTTGTTTTCGGTTTCGTACACAGAGCAGTCCTGGGGAACATTCAGAGAGAACAGTTACCTCAAGAGAATGTGTCAAAATGGAGTTATTATTGGCATTTCTGCTGTAGGTGGATATAAGCAAAAACCGAGCAGCTTGGCACCTCTAACCCCCAACACTCCCACACAGGCATGCACAAACACAAAACAAATGAATCACCAGTGCGGAGGCATCTCTCTCTCTCTCTCTCTTTCTCTCTCTCTCCCTCTCTCTCTCTCTCTGCCAGTCTTCCTCTCTCAGCCTTCAACTCTCCCTATCACCCTCTTTCACTCCCACCTTCAATTTTTCCCACTTACATTTTTCTCTTAACTCCATATAAACATGATCCTCCATAGAGACCGTCCTAAAACCTATTAATCATCACTTCTCTCATTATTTACTGATCTTTCAGGGTCGCACAGGGCTGCTTGTGCTTGTCATCATGTACAGGCCAACGGCAAATACACTGATATTAAATTTTAATTTGTGATAAGTTTCATCTGATCTGCAGTGTCCTAACTTTGGGAAATATCTGAACATGTATTTCAACTGTAGTGGAATGATGTGATGCTTTATATGACAACATATCTGGAAAACATGTTATGAAGGCTTTTTTTCATGCTTTTTTTATAACCAAGTCCAACTTAAATATGCAACTTAAATCTTGTCTAACTATTTTCAACGCACCTGGACACTTTATTATATTCAGTCAGTACACAGTATTTATTGAATCTTTATCTTGTTTTATATTTGTGTCTTAAGCTAGTACTAATGTTATACTCTATAGTATTTTTATATACTATTTTAAATAGGCATCTACAGGACTTGCTCCAGATGACATTTCATTGTACTTGTACTTTGACAATAAAGGTATGTTATCTTATCTTATCACTGGGCTTGAGCTGCATAATAATATTATATTATACAATTTATTTACCTGTTGTACAATTGTAGTGAGCTCGAGACACAGCTGGATCACGTTGTTTCTGGTCACAGAGTAATCTGCCACTGCAGCAAATGGAGACCTGAAAAAGAAGGAGCACCTGGAATGAACCATTAGATCATTCTTCCTTTGAGACTAAATCATTGGTAAATCTGTGGCAGCTTCCACATAGTCGTGTACATAAGAACACATACAGACACACTAGGATTGATTTAAAGGATGTAAAGTCAGATTTATATCTGGATGTTCCTTACATGTGCAGTGTATGATGTGAATGATTAATATACATATAAAAACAGAATCTTCATATATAGATGCCAATATGAGCTGCCACTGTGTAAGCTTTTTTTCCATTGTGATTTCACCAATACATACTGTATACAGCCTAAATGTCCATGTTTTTCTCTGTACTCCAGAGCACATCAAACGTGACTCCAGAGTCATATGTAAAGTGTCATTTTGTCAACGATGATGAATTGAAACATGAAAATGAAACATTGGATATTGAATGTGAATTAGAATAGATGCTGTGGATAATGACTGCCTATATGAGAAATGAAACAGCACTTCACTTGTTATGTCTGTTGAATGCTGTCTGCTTTGAACTTCCAAATTCATCAAACACACACATTGGCACAATCCCAGAGAGAAGGAAAGGGATAAAGCAACATATAAATAGACTTGCTCAGTGCCTTTTTGGCCACCCTGTCAAAGTCTGCTTATATAAGGCCTTTACTCATCTTTGCTTGTCAGCTGATTGGTCACGGACATAATATTAAAAACAAAACTGGGCTGTATTTGGTAAAAGCACATGGGAATCCCCAAACTACACTACGTGAACCAATGCATGATGCAAGATAAATAAGATGGTTTCACTCATTTTTTAAGCCATTTTTATAGATTCTTCAGAAAATATCAAATTTAAATAGTCCATCATGTCAAATCCAGTCTAATCCAGAGTTTTTTACTTGAAAATTCAACCATAAGTATTAAAGGGATAGTTCCAATTTTTTTAAAGTGGGGCTGTATGAATTACTTATCCATAGTCAGTGTATTACCTACAGTAGATGGCAGATGGCACAGAAGCTAAGCAATTTAATGAGCAATGTATTTCCGTGGATGGGGCCACACAGCAAAACATATTTTAGCCACCTAAAAGAAAATCAATATCAGTTTAAGTGTACGCTGTATTTAGAATATTTTCACTTTACTCTGCCGTCAGTCAGCCCTGTTTAAATGTACAATGGGGGAATTGAAGCCTTTCTATGCTCTCTTCAAAGCCACCAGACTATTTTGACAAAAACAGTAATTTGACCTCGCAGGACATGAGAGTTGCTGGTCTACTGCTGCTACCGTTAGTTTGTTTGTGTTATTATGTGACTTTGGTGTTTTAAATGGTTAGGAACTAACAAAACAAACAAACAAACTACCCAGGTAAAATTAATTTTGCTGTGTGGCCCCGTCCATAGCAGTAAATTGCTTAGCTTTTGTGCCTGCTTCCACAAACTGGGGGCGTGCCGGCCGCCATCTACTGTAGGTAATACACTGAATAATACCTCATACAACCCCACTTCAAAAAGTCCGAACTATGCCTTTAACTTCAGGGCTTTCAATCAAAGTGGTGCAAAATTTGAGATTATATTAGTCAAAACCAGTGCTGCTACTGTAACACCCAACTTCAAAAACTAAAAGGGAAAACATTGTGTGTGAACATGTATTTATGTGTGTATCCAGGTGTTTACACGTGACTTTTAACATGATTAAATGTATTACTGGTGCACCTTTTTGCAAATCTCACCTGTCCAGCCATGCCAGAAGGCTCTTGGCTGCAGCGATCAGGTCCACCACGGATGTAAGAAAGTCGTTGGGCAGTTTCCGGGTGGCTCGGCCGTCGTAATGGCCGCTGCGCCGCCTGCCTGTGATGAAGTTCTGCAGGTTCTTGGCAGATGCGTTCAGCTTATGAGAAAGAGTCTTCAGATTCTCAGTCTCCAGCCCATAATTCTAGAGGAGAGAGGAAAGTAAACGCACTCTGTTTGACCAGTTTGTCAGTGTTTGTTTTGACTGTGATGCACTCCAAGAATTTCTCCAGTGTGGAGACTGAAGCCGATTGTTGTCATGACATTGCTCTGTGAATAAAAACACAGAGGGGCCCACCATGTCACACTGCAGAAGATGCTGCCCTGTACACAAAGAGGAATGAAACCACTGACCAATCCACCTGACCCCGCTCCCCTCCGTCTGTCACGTTGCATGTCGAGGGATAGCAGAACACTCATTACGCCGTACGCCAAACTGCACGTGGAGGCCTGTGGGCGTCTGTCACGTCAGAGTTTCTTGGGAGGGGAGAGCGCGGCATGAGGGCCACTAATCATATTGAATACAGCAGTGCCTGAGAGACTTAAAACTAAATCCTAGTTACATAAGGAGCTTTGGGGCTGAAGCAAGGCCCCCCGTGCAGCGATGCAGGATGAGAGGACTTTAGATTCAGATTGCATCTGTGACCTCGGTCCACTAAATCTCCATGCAGTCTCTCTATGTGTCTCTTGGGCTGACACATACCCATCTTCATCTCTATTCCTCCCTCTCTCCCTCATTCCTACTTCTCATACATCGTTTACCATCTACACACCACAGATGTGCATTTTGGTAAAGCTGCAAATTGGTTTTTAAAGCTCGCAGTGAAGGAATTTCCCCTGCAGTGATTTAAATAGTATAATATGCGCATATCTACATATGGTATGTAGATTGAAGCACATCATTCAGAACCAAATGTCACAACGCGAGTTTCGCCCGGACACATTTAGCTGTCCCCTATTAGCAACGGATGCTGAGGTTAGCACAACAAGCAAGTACTATGACGGGGGGAAATGAAACATGTGGAGCAGGAAGACCCGCCTGCAGGTTCCCGATCAGCTACAACAGCAACGGAGAGAGATGTGTATAAGACAAGGATGGTGTGTTGGCGTTGCTCCACCATTGTATTGTCTGTGAATGGAAACACATCCAACATGCAAGGTGGCGGCGGCATGCCATCCCCTGTGGTTGGCTTGCCAATAGTATTGCAATATTGTGGTTATCGTAACAGCCCTATTGACATCCATGTATACTTTATGACTGTCTGACTGTCCCCACAGTGTGCAAATAAAAACATGGGTCTGAAAAGATTGCAGCATCTTAGGAAATGATTCAGCAGGGCGCCACAGGTGGATGACACGCCTGCAACCAATTAAAAAAATATTCATCAAATACGTAAGAGAGCTTTACATTTGCATTTACATAGGACTTTAATTAAATTGCACTTGTTAAAAACTGTGAAGAATAAAATTCCTTAACTGGTAAGTTAACGTCTAACTTCTCATAGGAAATACTGCCTACAGTTCCAGCTTCTCCAATTTGAGGATTTGCTGCTTCTCTCTGTTTTATATCATTGCAAACAAACAACTGAAGTCACATAATTAAGCTCTGTGAAAGTGTGAAACAGGCATTTCCCTCTATTTTATGACATTTTATGCACCAAACAATTAACTGACAAAATAATCTGCAGATTGTTCATTGCAGCCCTAATTAGACGAGATATGAATTTTAAACTTGAGCTAACAGATGCCTAAATCAACTAACAAACATCCCAAACTATAAACAAGCAAAGGCATATAACACGCCAGTGAATAATTGGAAAAACAATGAAAGAAAAATGTCCAAGAGTTAAGATTTTCCCCTGACTGCAAATTTAATGCAAAAAAAGAGACTTGAATATACTGCAGATTTCCAGAGGTAATATTTAAAAATTAAGGTTAAGAAAAGAAGTGCATATTCATAGACAAGTGATTTGTTAAAGTGACAACATTTGGTAAAGTCTCTCCTCTGGGAGAAAAAATGTATATCTTTTGACTAAATCATGTGTTTTTTATTAAACTGAGTGTGGTACATTATTCTATCAGAAACTACTGGGTTTCACTGGAGGCCGAGGCTCTTTTGAACAAGGAAATTCCATCATCATTGGTTTATGTCATTGTGATCCTGCTGACATGACTCAAAAGGTACCACAGGTCTGAGGTCGCTGCAGTGACATGTGGAGTGACATGTACAAGCTGTGTAAATATTAGGCTTTCAGCACTTCAGCAGAGCGGCAGTCTGTCATGCTGACACACACAAAACTTGTGTTTCTGAGACTAAGAGCAGAAATCACTTGAAGAGGCTGTAATCCGTCAGCACTAACGACAGCTGTAAGATTTGCCTGTAGAGGATATTTTCACCAGATTATTATCTCTGGTAGATTTGCTGTGATGTTTGTAAATTGAGGCCTACCTCATTTTCCAATCAAATGTACCTATTCCTGAAATCACAGACTTTTTTATTGACAGTGTTACTTTTAAAACATATTACACTACACCCTGCTGAATACATGCCCTAAAATGTAATTTGTAATGTATTCCATTAGATGACTCAAATTAAGTAAGGTATTCTAAATACTTTGGATTACTTTTGAAATACTTCAAAATCGTCATCATCTTAAAGCAAATAAAACAAACAAAAAAAAACTAGAAGGGCACTCTGAGAGCGCAGACCTCCGCCAAGGCCCTACGTATCTCACAATGTTAACGACAGCGAGAAATAATTAGTGTATCTTCCACGTGATTTGGATCTGCTCCGAAAGTTAATGGTTTCTTCCTTGGTCCGTGCTACACACTTCCAACAAGTTTCATGAAAATTGGGCCAGTAGTTTTTTCCATAATCCTGCTGACAAACAGACTAACAAACTAACCAAACCGAAAACATAACCTCCTTGGCAGAGGTAATGAAGTAATTGCTTTAAGCAAGGGCGTAGTTTTTTTTTTCAACATTGGGGGGACACGTATAAAACAGGGGGTTTGGGGGTCCTCCCCCACAAAATGTTGAGTGTCAAACACTTAATTTCCTGCATTCTGGTGAAGTTTTCTGCATTAATTTATTCATTCATAAAAGTCCTCTGCTACTTTCCTGTTTTTATGGGGGGGGGAACGTGTCCCCTGCATCCACCCCAGAAATCTACAACTATGCCTTTAAGTAATCTGTTTTTAAAGACAGTAATTATATTGTGAATACCACCAATTTAAACTGTAACTGTTACTTGTACTGGGTTACTCCCCAACCCTGCTCATTAACAGACTTCATGATGATAACTTAGAGATAAACATCATCACTATCACTTGAAATGTTAGATACCCAAAATATAAATTTTCAGGACTAAAAAACAACCTCATTTTCTAACTTGACAACACCACATTTTTGGGGTTAGTCCAGTGATTTTTTAAAAAGTATTTGAAAAGCTGAGGAGGCACCCAATGTGCAACAGAAACTTCATCCAACAGTCGTCTGACAGGACAGAGCAGTGGGAAGACAGCGTGGGAAGTTTGGACTCACCAGAGCACAAAGTAAGTCCACAGCCTCCAGTATGAGCTCCTGGTGGCCGATTCTGGACACTCCCAAATCCTCCAGCTCCTGGTGGGTGATACGCAGCAGCTGGTCCCCCCCTACTTTCTCCCTCTCGAAGGTCTTGATGTACTGCTGCAGGCAGTCGTCCAGGCCTGAGGGATTCACACAGCACGACAGGAAAACTTTCAGTACAGCTCGACAACATGAACATTTGCTGGCGGTATCAGACTTTCTGATTTCTTATGAAACCTCTATTTGCATTACGTGTTCTAATCGGGCTTGATATCACTTTTCTTGCCAGAATAATGTGCTGTAAATCTGTAACGTGTGAGCACAGGTTGTATTTTGTTGTGTTTTAAGTGTGAAACCGTCCGTGTCAAGCAAGAAATCTGACAGATTCCTCCTCCTCAACAATACTGAGGTAAAGTAGAAAAAGCTTTCAATTAAAAATGGGCTGCTGCGTGCCTGTGCTCACATCTTTCACTGCTGCAGCAGGTGTGAAGTCTTTAGGCGAGGCAGTCGATGAAGTGCAGCTAACAAACTACGTCTGCATCCCCCGTCTGCAGGTTTAAAACTGAGCTAACACATGCATCAATACAGTACATAGTAGGGCTGCTCGATTATGGCAAAATTCATAATTTTCTGTCGATTGACAAATCAATTAATTTTCTATATATAAATCGTAGCTGAATGTCACCACAAAGTGCTCTGAATGCTAACTGGCTCCCTTTATCATTGGAGACAGATAGAGTAGCCTTTGTACGGCTTTTTCGATACACTCGGTCTGTTTTCATCTTCTCAGAAAGAGGGACGCACACACGCACACACACACACACACACACACACACCAACAACTCTTTGCTCATCTCGTCTTCTCATCGCTGCAGACCAATCATACACATGTGACTCAGTGCTGTGCCTAAACCTGATCAAGCATTCAGATCGGGTTTAGCTGGCAGCTAAACGGTGGAGGAGAAACATAGGGAGTTTCATGGTTTTGCATAAAATTTAAAGGCTTAACTAATCAGCCTCTTTACCAAGTTAATTGAGACTCATTATGTCAATGAAGTATTCCCCACGTTGCCATAGAAACCATGAAGCAGGGTTTTTGGCAGGGATTCTCCCTGACCGCAGGACCAAATAAAGAAAAACGTGGAGAGGACACGATGCTTTCCAAAACACTGATGGTAGCATGAGACATAGCTGTCTGCTGAGTTCATTCGCAATAATTCAAAAACATTTTATATGGTTTGTGAAGCATCATGTCGCACTATTTTGATGGGTATAAATAAAAGGTTGTTACTATAACTGAAACGGGAGAGTTAAGACACAAAAGGTGAGACTAACATGCTGTTTATGGATGCTAAAGTTTCAAATTAAAATGTAGGGATGCACCGATACCGACACCAATACTGACTCAAACAGCTGGATCAGTTAATGTGACAATGGGGCCAATCCATTCAATTCAATTTTATGTTTATAATACATACATTACTGGAATTTGAATTCCTGTTTAAGTTTTGACCAATTTGTTTCTGCATTTAAAAGGTTTACACTTGAATGATAATTCTTGTGAATTTTGAAGATTTTTTTTACCAGGTTGCTGATGCACGATTCATTAATTTAATAATAAATAATAAATAACAATTCAGTAAATGTATATCTATGTGTTCATTTGTTACATTTTGTTTTACAAAGTTAGGAAAGCAATGTTTAAGTTAAGCCTGATGTTGCCTTACACATAAAAGAATGATCCCAGTCACGTCCACACAGTGAGGCATACAGCTTATTGATTAAACATTGGTATCGGATCGGTACTCGGCATCGACCGATACCCAAAGCAAGTACCTGTAACGGTATCGGGACTGAAAAAGTCGGATGGGTGCATCCTTAAATGCCATATCTTGTTTGTCCTCTTCTGACTGCAGCAGCATGTAATAGAAAGCCTCTCTAGATACTTCGCTGATTGCACTAAGTAATCTCTGCTACATCAATTTTCCTGTCATGTACGGGTCAGATTATGAGGCACGCACTGCTGAGGAGAAATTAAAAGCGCAGCACTGACACATCCTGATCTCCACACTAGATAATCCACTGTTAATGTGAGGTAAGAGAGATATTTAAGGCCGTTAGCGTTGTTAAAATGGATTTCTGTTGATCTGACGAGTCATTGATCACTGTGTCAGTGACTGTCTCTGTGTGCAAGAAAGACTGAAAGAGAACAAATATAAAGCTGATATACTTCACGAAACATGAATTATGTTAATGCACACTGCCAGGAAGAGTAAAGAGATTATACTAAGCCCACATTAAGTCTGTGCCTCAAAACACAATTCATAAAAACAATACTGAAAATGTACATATCATATGTGTTTGCACAGCTACCACGCTCTTGTTTAAGAACAAATTCTCCATCAAAGCTGGAATTCTTTTCTCTCTTTTGTGATGAGAGTCTCTTCTTTGAAGCGGCTTTGTCACAGCTGGGAATAGGTCGTCTTGCTCACACAAAACACTAACGGGGGGGTGGAGAGTGGGATTGTGGGAAGGTCACAGGGTGCCCCTATTTGGCCTCCAGTGACATCACGGAGCGCTATGCTAATAATGGAACCTGTGAATGCTAACGACAAAACGCTGCCAGTCCTCAGGAGCTGAGAATGGATGCGAGACAAGAATGAAACCCCCTCTCCGTTTCCTCTCTCAGTGCCACTCTGTCCCTCACTTTAAATTACCATTACTGGGCACACAATCGTCTCTGCTCCACTTGTCAGATGTGGGACACTGAAGAGCCCTCTCTCATATCCAATCTCCGCTTCTCGCTCCCATACATTCCTCACTTGTGCTACCAGCTTATTTAAAGATCATCTTAGATCGCATTTGAACTGTTGTGGACGTTCTTGTCTTTGCCTTTGCCCCTGCGTCTCCTTTGTCCGTAGAAAGCCTCCATGAAGCTAAACACTGTCTTTACTGAGCTCACAAAAACACCCTGTTTAAAAGGCAGCATCAGATTCAGGTATCTGTAACACACAACTCGTACTGAGAGAGGTCTGATTCTTGCAATCATAATATGTCTGAGCCAGCAGAAAAGGGCCTACAGGCTTAGAATTATGACTAAGAGTGTGTGTGTGTATGTGTGTGTGTGTGTGTGTGTGTGTGTGTGTAGGCAGGAAAGATGTATGTTTCATCTGGAGCATCTCTGAAGGGCTGTGCGTGACACGTGAGCACGTGGCTCTGCAAAACAACACACATTACGAAACAATTACTGTAAATACACATCCTCCTATGAGATTAACATCTCCTCTTACATCTTGTAGACATATTTGATTGTAACAGACCGCCAGTGGCAACTACTTTGTAATGCAAACAGAGAAAAAGCAGCACATCTATGAGTTATCTGTATCTTGATAGATTTGTGTGGGCCATTTATAGGTCTTGAGAACCTGAGGATCCTCTCATCCAACACTGCTACCAAATCTTATGATTGATAAATTAATTTTAACAACTTAAATTGAATGCCCAGGCCTCAAATACCTTCAGTTCAGTTTAGGGCTGCAACTCACGATGATTTTCATTATCTATTAATTTTTTTGGTCTATAAAATGTCAGAAAATAGTGGAAACATTTCCATCCCAGTTTCACAAAGTCCAAGGTGACATCTTTCAATGTCTTGTTTTGTCCAAAACTGAAAGATATTTAGTTTAATATGATATAAAACAGAGAAAAGCAGAAAACCTCCATATTTGAGAGGTTGAAAACAACATTTTCTGCCATTTTTGCATGACAAATTACTTAATCGATTATCTAAATACTTTGCGATTGTTTTTCTGTTGATCAACTAATCGATTAGTGGACTTATTGTTGCAGCTATAGTTCAGTTTAGTCAAAACATCACTTTCTCTATTGGATGGCAGTTGGCACTCAAGAGTGCTTCATTACCAAACTGGATGCTATGTGTGCACGTGTGTTTTAACCTTGTCTGCTGGATGTTTGAAGATGTGCTCTGATTTACACTAAAATGCTCTTATGCCTGAATAAATGTCTGACTTGAGGCCAAAGCTAATATAGCCTGCTCTTAATGGATGAGCATCACCTTGGGTTTCAGTGCACTGTGAGGTTTTAAAACTAGGCTATTTAAGCTACTTGTCAGCTGTGACTTCTTAATGACTTAGAACATCTGTGGATCAACATTTGGCACAGATGGCTGTACAAGCTCTGACATTACAGAGCTACAGCTCTTATTTTATACATTGCGCATACAGCATATCCTAAACTCTGGTCGATAACTTGAACTACAGATTCTGACCCCCTGATCCAATGAGAGGGGTTATCATGTGTGTACAATTATTACTAGATCTCCGATGTTTCCCAGCCTCCCGCGTTAACAATAACCATCGCAGGACACAATCGAGCTTTTAAACCGTATTTGAATGCGTTAGGCTCTGGAGAACATGTTGGTCTGAAAGCACAAGTCGTCTCCACATCGTGACAGCCTGAGAAAAAATCGATCAAAATGATTTAAGGCTGTAATTAAAAGCCTTTAGCAGCCGCATGCCGATGAGGCTCAGCAGGTGTTTTGTTCTCTTTTGGCATCTCGAGTGAATGTGTGCGTTTCGACTCGCAGCGCAACACTGTATTCATCTGCAACATCGCAGTTTTGGTGATATCAGTTTCTATTTGGCTACCATCGTGCCTAAAGCCTTACCTTTCATCCAGTCAACCACTTGACTGGAGCTCCACTTGCTCACAGGCTCCATAACCAGTGCCATGGCAGAAGTTTGTCTTGTTCACGCGTTGACAAAAGAAAAACACCCACAACAAGCCCACCCCCCCTCACAAATGTGGAAAAAAAAAACAGAAATTAAAAGCACAAAATAAAGGGGCTCTCTGAATTCTCCTCTGCCGGGTTCTGGTGTTTACAAACAAAACGAGGTAGGTCCAAAAGGTCCAAAATGTCGCTTTGACAAGGCTGAGTGCAGCCCAGCAGACTTGTGCACATTCCTGTGCTGTTTGCTCGCTTGAAAGAGCTCTTTACTTGTCATTCATGTCAGGCTCAGTGGCGGCAATGCTGGTGGGTCGCTGCTGCCCGACCCCCACTTCCAAAATACATCCCAGTACCATCCAGAGCAGAGGAGAACAACGCACAGACCGTCACTCCATACTGGTGTCTGCTCTGAGCATCCTCCCTCATACACAGACATGGAGTCACAGCCCTCACCGCGCGCAGTGTGTCTGTATGAGGGGCGGTTAGTGCCGCGGAGAGGCAGGAGGGGTCTTAATGGGAATTAATGACATCCAGATTGTGCTGGATTTTGATGAGAATAAGCGCAGAGTACATGGAAAGCTTGGCTGAGTGGCAGCACTTATTTGCACTGCAGTTAAACAAGCATAAATTGGTAAGCATGGTAAAAGGACAGTGCTGACTACTTTTAAAATAAAATATTTTAGATTTTTAGATCATTCAGTAGTTTTACTGTCCGTCTAACCACTTACCAGAGTACAGGGAACTAGTGGTGGTAATACCTACATAATAGCATTAATTGGTATACTTACTTACATAATTTAGAAAATACTTTCACTACTGTTGATCTGAGTGCAATATGGACAATCACACGCCATCACCAGCCCAGTGGTGAAAATATAGGCAGCTAGTGCAGCTGTATGGCCTGTGGTTTGACAGGCTGTCCATTAGTCTGGCTCGGTACGTAAGCAGTGTCGGCATAAAGACTACTTCTGCCGGGGGGGAGACCCCGGAGTTGCTAATGCTGCAAAAAGGATATGATCCCTTATTGGCTTCCCATCCACAGACACTGTGAATTGACCAAGCAT
>JAOVVB010261258.1:0-19112 GCA_028570985.1 Heterobranchus longifilis
TGAGGACATCAGCTTTGGGCTTTATAAAATTGGGATTTACATCGGTATATATATATATATATATATATATATATATATATAATTTCTCAGCAAACGCAGTGAGCGATCCCTCTCTGTCCCACACACTCGACTCACACGGACGCAGCCTCGATCCGTAACCACTCTCCATATAGTGTGTAAACGGCTCTCAAGGACTCCTGTCCACTTGCTTTCAATGAACTGTTGAGAGACATCCAGCAGGCAGCAGTAATAACTTGGCTTTGCCCTCGCCAAGGCCACCGGCTAATACAGCTCGTTTACCACAGCAAATACACAGGTTCTCCAAGTAAAATGGAAACGCACACATGCAAACACAAACACACAAACACTCTGAATACTGATCTCAACGGTCCTTTCAACCAGGGAGCGTTTTGAATCAAGAGTTCCTGGGGGAAACTGCATTTTTGGTCTATCGTCTGCATTCACGTTTAAACAGCAGGTAGTTTAAAATGGGATGTTTTTTAATGCTCACTGTGGAGTTGTTTTCCTGATATCGTTCCCAACGAGGTGTGACACTTTTTACAGTAATTTCTCCAACAAACGCTGTTTTTTTTCTGCCAGTATTTGTTGCTGCTCTTTATGTGGCAATGTGTGAATACATGTTGCACGGAAGGTGAGAGAAACAAAAGAAACCTCACTATCTGAGAATACATCCACACAAAATACACAACTTTTGCTGAAGCCTAGCTACTCCGGAGTTTCCAAACCCCTAAAACAGAGACGTTTGAAAACCCTGCTGACCCCGTTTTAGTTTGAAAACTTCAGGATTGCGTTTTAGTCTCGCTCTTCCTGATTGGGTCTTATCAGTTACGATGTGTCCTCCCCTGATTGGTCACACCGCTATCACATGACCCTTTTTTCAGAAGAAAACAAGACATCAGCCTTGACTATCAGTGGTTAATTCACCATTGACAATGAATTACAGGTGTTGCTGCATTTTATAATGCTACTACTAAGTTACTAGTTGCAATTTCTGACAATGTGAACCCTACACCGTGTTTACACCAGCATGCCTAGTGTACATGTGATGTGCGTTTTCAGGCGTGTTAGAATGGATGGATAAATGGTGCTAAAACGCTCGTGAGGACGGAGATTGTTTGGGTTTTAAAGGTATTAGTGAGGATGCAGTCTGAATTAGATGTCAGACTGAGTTACATTTTCAAGATATTGTTAAAAAAGTACTGCTAAGAAAGATCAGACATGTGCAAAAAAAAGGACATCTGGTGGACAAACTTTGTTGATTTCTCAATTTCCCATCTGGTTTGTGCAACTTACTCTCTTGTCCCCTCTCCTTGTTCTTCAGCAGCAGCAGTTTCTGCTCCCTCTGCTGTTTCTCCAGCTCCTGCTCCAGACGGTGGTTCTCCATCTTCCTCTGGTGCTCCAGCAGCTCCTGCTGGTGTTTCAACGCCAGAAGCTCTTGTTGCTGCTGTGGGAAGAAACATCACAATCGTGTCAGCAAAAAACTTCCAGCAATATATTAAAGGTCCCATATTGTAAAACGTTATAAAGCAGGTGTAGATGCTGTATAAATACTGTGAACGCATCAAAACGCTCAGTCCACAGAGAAATGCACACAGCCTGTATTTAAACGAGCCGTCAGGACTTTTGTGAAGTTGTGATGTCACAAATATACGAGGTAGAAAGTGTCGCTACAGTGCCGTCATTCCCCAGCTGCAATGACGGTGCAGAGACGCAAAGAGTGCAGATGCAGAAAACCCGGAAACACTGACCAATCAGAGCACATTGCACTTTTTCAGGAGGCGGGCTTAAAAAGACAGGCGCTAAAACATAACATTTCAGACAGGGTGAATACAGGTATATTCAGACAGACAGTATGAGAAAAATAATGTGTTTCTTGAACATTAAAACATGTAAACATGTTATTAGAAACCCAAAATACATAAATATGAACCTGAAAATGAGCAGAACAGGTCCCCTCTAAAGCTTTTTGCAAACCCTGTACATCAGGAGACACTTCTTATGCCCTCTGAGCTGCAGGATAAGTTGATAATTTCTTGTTTTCCGATCTAAATGTAATTAATTTATTACTTCCTCGCCTTTAAATTGTCTATTTACATTCCACTCCTGCTTAAGTTGCCATCTGAAATAATTAAGTCTGACAGCTGTTTGAAGCAATAAAATAAAACCTTTGCAATTCTATAAAAACCTCAGGCCACACATTTAAGCCTTTAAATAAATATAAACAATTTAAGTGGAGATGAAGCTTTAGAAAGACACATAATCCAATCTGCTCACTTCCTCATCACCCCAGAAGAGAGAGAGGAGAGCATCTGTCAAATGCTTGAAACGTAAAGCTCAATGAAAGCTGCTTTCACCTTTCTTCGGAGGCTGAATGCATTTCTTCGACCCAAGGCACCAAATCAAGAGTCCCAATTACTCTTTAATGTCTCTGTAATATACAATAAATAGGCAAGCTGTCTGCGCTCGCACTCAGCCAGCTCCATAATGACCTTTTTCTGACGCGCCGAGGAACCGACGCTCTGCCCTCTTCTTCTCCTTATCGTCACACACCCCAATGGCAATATTTGATCAGTTTACTGCATGTAATCAACTTCTGATGGCGTTTTTTAAACACGGTAAATAGACGCTCAGTAGCCGGGACATGCTCTTGTGTTTACCGCGAGGGCAAATCAAATGTTTGAGACAAGTCTGTGAATAAATTAGTGGCTGAAGGTGAGAAGAAGGTGACGCGGGGCTCGTGAGAAAAGCACATCGGCTCTCTGGCCTGTTTCCAGCGCCGGAGCCTCCATCCTTTTTTTTTTCTTCTTTTTCTCTCTTTTTGCTTTTCAATCAACGTTGGGGATCGGGGATTGAGTGGGTGGGAAAGGCTCAAAGTAACCTCCCCACCCACATGCACACACAAACACCCAAACCCCCTGTGGCCCAACAGACCAGAGATGTACACACAGAGTTTCCCTTCTGACGAATACTGTGAAGAGCTTCATGATAGCTCTCACTTTACGAGTGTTGTTGTACATGCAACAAACGTGCAGAGTGTGTGTACATGCAAGTGTGTGTGGCGGCCTCTAATGTGGATGCAAACTGGACGTGCATGTGACTGTTTGCTGACATTTGAGAGGATGTGTGTATGTTTTAATGCCTGTGCGCCTGTGTGTGTGTGTGTGTGTGTGTGTGTGTGTGTGTGTGTGTGTGTGTGTACACAGGGGCTGTGAATGGGGCTGATTGAGGCCGGGCCTCCGTGCTCCGGCTGTGCGTCACTGGCCTCCACCTGAGTGGTCCTGCAGCCCCCCCACAGGCCAGACAGTATCAGTCATCCCTCAACATCACACAGCGACCCAACAGAGGGGGACGCGACGGTCCCACAAGAGGAAAAAGCACGCACAGTAGAAACTATAGTCCATAAATACTATGTGAAATGTGCCTGAAGCATTTTTCATTACAGATGGTCTGCAGAAGAGGAAAGGAGGAAGAAATGAAGAGGCAGGAAAGAGAGAGGATTTTTAATGTCTTAATAAAAAACATTAAAGTCGAGCTGAAACGGAAGTTAGAGGGCCTTTATTTTCCGTGTGGTGGCGTATTTCCCAGTCAAACGGTATATTTGCACGGGAAATCTAATCCTTCGCATTTGACTGGACCTCTGAAAAGTGGGCGGGCTTAGAGTTCAGTGTAGTACAAAGCTACAGAGGAGTTAGCTCTGTGCTGCTAACTGCTAACAGCTGCAGAATGATTGACAGGTGGATGTTGTGATATTATTGGTTGAAATCGGTTACTAGCTTATGTAGGCACGCGTCATTGTTTGTTTTACAGGAAGAAAGAAATAATGGATTTTGATTGTTATTGATATAAAAAAATACAAAGAAATGCAATTTTTGTAATTTTTCTGGCATATATTGTTAAATATGTGCACAACATGACCAGAGATGTGATCTAAAATGGTTGAAAATGCATTTTTCATTGCAGCTCGACTTTAAGGAAAAAACAGAGGACAAAGAGAGCAACTAAAAAGACAGAAAGGAAGGGTGAGTGGAAAAAAAGGACGGTAGGGAAGGAAGGAAATGAGGAAAGAAACAAGAAAGAAAGTGAGACATAAGAGAAGGAAGGAAGGAAGGCAGCTTGATTTCACAGCAGCTAGAGAAAGAAAGAAAGAAAGAAAGAAAGAAAGAAAGAAAGAAAGAAAGAAAGAAAGAAAGAAAGAAAGAGGGACTGTGCTTTGTGCTGGAGCTTGTTGCATGAAATGGTTACACCACATCGTGACGTCGGGTTGCGCTTTCCAAAAGTTGAATCTGTTTCATTTGTTTTCGCTGCAGGACCGCTGCAGTTTTTTTTTTAGGCACCCCGCTGCAGCCCCCACCGCTGCAACCTAAACCTCTATTCAAATTGATAAGAGAACTGGCGTTTTCGCGAGCGCACCATGATTCTGTGTGAACACGGCCTCAGAAAGGAGACAGGGAAAAAAAAGAAGGGAGAGGAAGGGAGGAGAGAAAGAAGACAGAAGGGCAGTAAGAAAAAAACAGGTAAGAAAGAAGACAGGAAGTAATAGAGGAAGAGAAAAATGAAAAAAAAAAAACAAGACGGGAGACAGAGAAGAAAGAAGACAGCAAGAGAGGAAATTAGAGGAAGGAAGGACATGAAGAAAGAAGCGACACAGAAGAGAGAAGAAATACAGAAAGACCGTAAGGAAAGAAGAGAGGAAAGAAGGAAGACAGGAGGAAAGGAAGGGAAAAAAGAAAAATGAAGGACAGGAAGGAGGGAAGAGCAGAAAAAAGACAAGAAGACAGTAAAGAAGGAAGAGAGGAAAGAAGAGAGGAAAAATGGAAAGCATGAGGAAAGGAAGGGGAAAAGAAAAATGAAGGAGGACAGGAAGGAGGGAAGAGCAGTAAAAAGACAAGAAGACAATAAAGAAGGAAGAGAGGAAAGAAGGAAGTGAAGAAAGCAGCGATACAGGAAGGAAAGGAGAAGACAGATCGTAAAGAAGGAAGACGGGGGAGGAGGGAAGAGACGAAAAAAGACAGGAGGAGAGGAAGTGAGAAAGATAAGATGGCAGACGGAACATAAGAAAGAAGGTAATAAAAGAAACACCTCCAGTATGAAACAAGTTGCACATGAGGAATTAAAACCATTACATTCAAACTAATGTAATCCTGCACATTGCGATCTAATCTCCTGCCCCCACAATCCATTTTTAGACATTTTATTCTAAGTCCTGAAAAAAAAAAAAAAAAGTAGTTCAGCTGAATCTGCGTGTATTACAATTCATATTACAGCGGTAATATTCTAACAGGAACAAACACTAGAATATTTTTATATGACATTTCAGCCCCACAGGAGCTGTGCGCTGCTCTCGGGGGCCCTGATGTATTAGAGCTTCGGAGAGTGGGCGTGCTGATCTAGATTCACTTTGTATTTCCAGGTCACTACGATATATGCAAGTGTGATCCCAGCTTCATCCGTTATATGTCATGTACTTCTCTGTGCCATTATGTTCTGAGAAACAAATACTCTTCATATTACAAAGCGCTCGTTCTGAACATACAGTATGTGATATTGGATGCTGACATAAGGGTTTAGTTATGTAACGCGCCGCCAGCGCTACAAAAGTCCGTCTTTCTCGCAGCTTCTGGATCTAAACACGTCTTTATATTGCTGTTGTCCATCCCTGAAGTTGAAGCAAATGAAGCCTCCTTGTTCTGTGCTCCTTCTTTACTCACAGAGAAGTGATTTAAAGCTGCTCTCTCTCTCTGTTGGTGAGTTTTAGTCTGTTAATGAAGAATCTCGTGGCAGACTAAATCAAGAGCTGCCTCTGCTTTTGTTTCGTAAATCGGTTTGGGCTGCAAGCCCGCTGCTGTGATTTTTTTTGTTTTTTTCTGGATTGTTGCCTCTTGGAGGAGTTAAATAAAATAAACTTACTCTTGTTCTTTTGTGCAGCTTTAATTGTATTTGTTTATGTACTTTGTTGGCTGCTGTTGGTCTACAGCTTTAATGACTAATGATGCTGTTTTTCCTTGGAAATAAAGGCCAAATATACTAAATATACTCAAATCTTTGAAGGGGTGGATATGCTGCATATTGTTAGGTTGAGCAGTATCTTTTTATTAGTAGTCATATTAGTAATTCCTTCTCTCCTGTTGGCTGGCTGGTAGTGGGCGGGGCTTATCAACAATAACAACCTCGAGAGCGACACACGACACCGGAGCAAAAGTCTAAATCCTGAACGCCTACTACCTTTGGCTTTGTTTCATTTTGGAACCGACCACCATTAAAAACAAAAAGTTGAACAAGAAGCGTCTTCTCGCCATTCATGGGGAACTCACGGTCGGAGTTAGCCGCTGATGCTAACCGGAGGTAAGCCCCACACATACATCATTCTCGGAACAATATCCACAGGATTTGAGTTCCATGGAAAAAGCAGGAGCTTTTACTGAAGTTTGAAGTTTTGAAAAAGATTGTAAAGTGAAGTACAAGTACCTAAAAATTATACTTAAGATAGGTCCTAAGAAAACGTTCCCTTCCGACGCTATTTTGCAGAGGCACCGTCGGCGCGGCGCCGCCCAGGACGATTGTGATTGGTTTAAGGAAATACAAACAGGCCAGGGTTTTTTTTCACTATCCAGGAGTGAAAGTGCATTCAATCCAGACTTTCCCCCAGCATGAAGACAGTCAAAAACCAAAGATCTGCTACTACAGATGACAAAGAAAACCAGTAAACATTCACATTTAAGCAGAACCAGATCACAACCAATCAATTGTGGGCACTTTTTCATAAAAATGACTTGATTGACCAATTATCACCAGAGACCGCACCAATCACCAGGGATCACACCAGCCACGACGGCACACACACTTCTGGCACCCTTGCTCGAACCACACCCATCTTCAAACTATGCCTTCATTTTGATCTCTACTACACACCTGTAAAGTTTCGTGACTGCATCTTGCACGGTTGTGATGCTGTCACAGTGACAGTATCTGTCTACATATAGAAAGACATATAAACACCTGGCAAA
Organism: Heterobranchus longifilis; assembly: GCA_028570985.1. Lineage (NCBI taxonomy): Eukaryota > Metazoa > Chordata > Actinopteri > Siluriformes > Clariidae > Heterobranchus > Heterobranchus longifilis. The sequence continues at coordinate 7,026 of JAOVVB010261258.1, forward strand.
GTACTTAAAACCAGCTCTGTGGTAGTTCCTGTGACAGTAGGTGTCATGTGGGATGACACACACACGCACGCACACGCACACGCACACGCACACGCACACGCACACGCACACACACACAGAATAATAGTAACTGATAAAACGGTAGCACTGCTAGAGAAGATTTGTCAAGTTAGCAAACTGACTCTAATGTCAGTTACACAGCAATATCTATCTAAAGTTTGCTAACGTTAGCTAACATTAGCCGTCATAAGCTAGTGGTCATACCAGACCAATTAAGACTGCAGCAACAAAAACCCTGAGTGTATTTTTCAGTGCTTGTGTACATACATTTGGGTATCTGGAGTGCCTCCTCAACCTGTGAAATAAGACAACCCAGTCAGGTTTTGTGGGCTGTCAGAAGAATCAGAAAACGTGATTCAACAAGCCGGCTGGCTCCCCTCCCGATGTCACATGCAGCCTCAGAATATACCGCCCCCCATCTTGAGAACTGTTTTTTACATTTTTAACATTGAAATATGTAAACATGTTCTAGTCGAAACACAAAATATGAACCTGAAAACTCAAATAAAGTCTTGATTTTTAACCTCCTGTACAAAAAAACAATACAGCTACAATACAGAAATCCTACTCTACAAGCAAAACAGAAGAAAAGTAACCATGACAAAGTCTGGCCAGCAATCCCAGATTCACCGAAAGACATCCTTTATGCTGAATTACAACTACAAGTCAGAACGAATATGGAGCCGATGTCCAACATTACAGAATGAATTCCACCGTCAGTCAGCTCAGCTCTCACTGTGGGCGTTTATGATGAACAGTATATAATGAACCAATAATTAGCTAACTGTATCATATGTCTGGCTTCAGGCAGGAGGACTGTGCAATCGCTGCGGTCGCCCTACGAGTCTGGATTCTCCGTGACAGTGAGTAATAAACCATTAGGATTAACAATCTGACTTCACATAACTCTGCAATTAAGCACCGTGACCTTTCACTACTGCCGGCAATTATAGCCAAGTCATATTGTAAGGTTAATGAAAGCTCAGTTTATCATGGGTATTAACTGCCATGATGAATATGTGATTCTAAGTTTCTCTGTGTGTTTCAGGAAATCGACCCTGACAAGGATTACACCATTCCTCGCCCGCAGACCACCAACTACCTGGAACCGTATGATGAATATTGATTAAAATCATGTCTGGTTCTTTTCTCACACACACACATAAAATTATACATACAAAAAAACTAAACGGAGGGTGACACGACTCATGCACTAATCTGTACTTGGCACAAAAATATGTTTTTCTATGTTTTATTTTATTGTGCAAATGTAAATATCTTGTTTAATGTTGTAAGAAATGTTATTTTCAAATGTGCCAAGAGAATGTAAAATCCTCCCAAAAAGACGAAAGAAAGCTGAATGACTCATCTGCTAGAGTTTCATCATGAAGGCTGGATGGGTTCAGATAGTCCAGCTTTCTTCTGGCGGGAAATCCACATCGCAAATACTTAGTAGTGTGTGTGTGTGTGTCTGTGTGTGTGCGTGTGCGTGCGTGTGCGTGAGTGGCTCTGAGATGGTATATAATAGCCCTGAGGTGATGGAGGAGGCGTGAAACTGTCACTCTGAAGGTGCCAAACTGCTGAGCGGAGCAGAGGCATCTGTGAACGGTAGAGAGGATGAAAGGACGAGAGGAGAAGAAGAGAGATTAGATGAGACGAGACAGGAGGAGGATAGGACAGGAGACCTGTCAGCACGGCGGGACGCTCGTGCCATCACTGATTAACATCTTCATATTCAAACTCACATTACAGTTCTGCCGGTGCCCGAAAACTAGAAACCGTCTTGCGATGGGATCACAGCAGCCGTGACGGCAAACCGGGCCAGGGGCGTAAAAGTGGGGGGGGCAATGCCCCTTCTACCATAGACTGTATAAAAAGAATGGACATAACAAGAGTGACGTCAGCCATCGGTTTGTGGATTCCCGTCCTGATCGCCAACTTGCGCTTTTGAAATCGGACGTTAAGTCACCAGGTCAAGGGGCAGTGGGGGGGGGGGATGATGCAGCTGAGCTAATTGATAACGAGGGAAAGTTTGCAGATTTTCAACGGGCTGGCGACAATCCTCCGGTATTCGGGGGGAGCGGGGAGCTCCGGGCGCTCGTGCCAGCCACTGCAGTGACACGAGGCGGTTGAAAATCAGCAAACTTTTCCTTAAGTTAGCAGCTAGCGCTTACTAGTTAGCTTGGTTAGCACGATGCTACCGAAAGCTGAACAAGATATTTTTTGGCGACCAAAGTGTTACAATAAACTTCTATGAAGTGAAAACACACTGTGAAAGGGTCAAAGTTGTAAAACGAAAATACAGACAACATCCAAAACAAGTTCTATTTAAATGTACACAGGGTTAGCATGGTTAGCATGGCTAATCCCCTGCTTTTCTTCTTAATGGGACCATCATTTACAAAATGAACATCATTCTGTATTGAAGAGGACTTGAAAACAGCGATTGAGACCATAAACTCATTATGAAACCGTTTACTGACTGAAGTAGGCTCATTTTCCTAATGGACTTGTATTGAGTTGTATAGCAAACGGGAGGCTTTTTGCAACTGCTGGTGTCACCCCCTGCTGGCCATAGGACAGGATGCAAGTTTTAAGGGACTTTGGCATTTGGCCTCACTATGGTTGCCAGTGAAATTTAGAGTTGACTACAAGATTTTACTCTTTGTTTATAAGGCTTTAAACGGGCTAGCTCCAGCATATCTTAGTGACCTTTTACTTACCTCCTGGAACACTGAGGTCATCTGATGAGATGCTCCTTTCCGTCCCCGATTTGAGACGTAAAGGTGACCGCGCTTTTTCTGTGGCCGGGCCCAAGTTGTGGAACTGCCACTCTCTACATCGAATGTTTTAAATCTGTGCTAAAAAACCCACTTGTTTCTTTGGCTTTTAACATATTTTAAGTATGCCAGCAAGTGAGTCACTGTGTACTTTGCTCTCTTCAGACAGTAGGATTTGAAGATGTGTAAGCAAACCTCAACTGCAGATGCTTTTTCACAAAGTCTGTCAATCACCACATGCTCTCGTGGAGACTTCTGCTGATGCAGCTTTAAGATCTCCCGTGCAGCCGTTCAAATCATGGCAAAACTCCTGAGTGTTTTTTGTCTGATGTGGGGTGACAGGTAAGCAGCCACCCGCAAGACACACCAGAGCATGAGTAAGACAGCTGAGAGCAAAACGGGCTGTTTTAGGAAAATGTTAGGAAAACCTCAGCCGTCTGCTGCTGCTGCTGCTGCTGCTGCTGCTGCTGCGTGTTTGTGCATGTACGTGTGAGTACACACAGCCCTGCATATTTATCAGTCATGCATATCTCTGCAGGTTCACATGAGTCCATGTGTGTTTTTGTATGCTGGCATGCAAATGTGTCATCTCTTACTGCTCTCCAGATGGGTAGAATAGATAAAACAGTGATTCAATTTGGCTCTCTCTATTGTGTAAGAATTTATACAGGATGAATTCAGTCTTACTCTATTGGCATCCAAATAGTGTAATATTGGCAGTGCTGGAAGGGTTACCTTTAAAACGTATTCCACGACAGCTTACTGAACACAAGCCATAAAATGTCTTTTGTAATGTATTCCATTAGATTGGGGCGGGTTGTGGCTAGTGGTCGTCCACTAAGCGGAAGGTTGGTGGTTCGAACCCCCGGTCCCTGCAGTCTACATGTCGAAGTGTCCTTGGGCAAGATGCTGAATCCCAAATTGCTCCCGAAAGCATAGTCAACAGTGTGTAAATGTGATGTGAATATTTATTGCTCCTGATGAGCAGGTATCGGTGTATGAATGTGGTGTGAATGGGTGAATGCTGACTAGTAGTGTAAAAGCGCTCACTAAGACTAGAAAAGCACTATAGGTACAGACAATTAACTATTACTCAAGTTAAGTAACATATCCTAAATACTACACATGGCCATTGTCGTGTACATGCACACAAATTGTTTCACTTTTTTTTAAAGTCTGTTTATATGTGCTTCATATGAATTTTACAACAAATAAAACAAAATCAAACTAGAAGGGCATTCAGAGAGCACAGATCAAGACCATGCCCTATCTCGCAATGTTAACAAAAGCAAAAACCCCGTGATTTGGATCCACTCTAAAATGTAATGGGTTCTTCCTTGACCCATGCTACACCCTTCCACAAAGTTTCATGAGAGTCAGGTCAGTAGTTTTTTCCGTAATCTTGCTGACAAACAAACAAACAGGGATAGTCAGTGTTGTCTATAATGTGTAATCATCTGTAGTGGTCCCAGTAATATTTGTTTGTTGTGTACTGAACTGACTGTCGCGGTGAATCATTTTGAAAGAGCAACAGCCAATGGCGAAGCTCCAACTCCACTGACGTCATCAACCACATTGACCAATGGTGTAACTTCCATCACTGAGACCAACTTAAGCACTTACTCAGCGACAGACTTTCCCCTCCATAGGGCTGGCTCCCCAGCTTTGCTGCGGTCCAGCCAAACATAACCTCCTTGTAAATAAAGTAATCCCTTCAAGTAATCTATTTTTAAAGACAGTAACTGAATTCAGAATACCACCAATTCAAACTGTAACTGTTACAGAATACAGTTACTCATATTTTGTATTTTAAATACAGAATCCTGTTACTTGTATTCCGTTACTCCCCAACCCTGACCCATTGGTTCTTTAAGCAGTGAAGGATTTACAAACACTCAATGAGAACGAATTATGAAAGTAATTGATTTATTTATTTATTTATGAACAGAAATAAGGTTTTTCACATTGTGAATATTACTTTACACCATCCAATTGGCTGAATACATTATAGGAAATGTCTGAGGAAATCAACAGATGGAAATAAATAAATTAATACACTGTGAAATAAATAGGCATAAATAATACTGATAAATACATGAATGCCATTTTCAAAAACTTATGACTTGGAAACTCATTAATTTAAAATAACACTAATCAGTAACAACTGAAGCAGCCCTGCATAAAACACAGAAAACCGAATAGTCTTCATCTTTTCGCTGAGGTGTTTAGTTTCCTGAGGAACTGAGTAAACGGTTTAAAAGGCCTCAAACTCTTTTTGCCCGGCTCCAGTTTGCATTTGTGGTCAATCTGGAAGAGAAACGGAGAGGGTTCGGGTTTATAGCTCATCTGGATACCACTACTGAACTCAGTATCTGTCAAGAAATCAAATAGTCATATTTTTGTTGGCTAACCTGTTGATGTGGGTCCAGAGCCAGTAGGTTCACCTGGAGTTCTTTGAGAATATGCTTGCTCTCTTCATGCACCGTCACATTGTCAAGAAGGTGCTTCAGCTCTCTGACAAAGACGCTCACGCAGGAAGACTGCAATGGAAAAATGACAGGGCCTAGCGTCAAACAAAATGCAGTGTCATCACAAACTGAATGTAACGAGAAGACCACACACCATCCAGAGTCTTGAAAAGATGCAATACTTACCACATTTGTAATATTCGTCTTTAGCGTGCGCACCGTGTCTGGCTGTGAGGACAGAATATTTATTTAATTGATTTATTAAACACTGGATATTTCAAGTGTCAGATTATAGCATTATCAATAGGTTTTTTGCATATGACGCCACACACGGTTACATTTCCAGCTGGAGGGCAGACAACTGGAGGCAGAATACCAACACAAATGCCTTTTGATTTGCACTGTTTCCGGCTGTTCCAGTCTGTCAAATCAGGAAAAATTAAGGCTACCTTTGAGTCCAGGCAATAGTAGTACCAGAGACCCTGGGCAGAACTGAGGGGCTGCAACTTGGAGTCATTTCCTCTATCTGTGTCACGTGTGTTTAGTTACGGCCCCGCCTCTTTAGCAGCAGTTCTGAGTGTATTGATTATTGATTCCAATGGGAGAAGAGAACGTGAACACAGATTATGGTGTTCTTTTTGCCCCATAGTCACCAAAGTAAATATTGGACCCAGTTTTCACAAGCCACACATCTCCTGAACATCTTGACACTAAAATGGCATTTTTCAGACGGACAAATCAGGATAAAATCAACTTTGTTTGAGACATTTTTCTGTCTCAGCAATGAACACTTGTGAGATCTGGCAACACAGCTGGCAACACGCGATCGCCACAGATTGCTTTTTTTTAATGCTAAAAATAGCTTTTAGCTGTGTAGATATCTAATGTTAGCAAAATACAATATAAAAAAAGTGTGCAAATATAACTTTTCATCCATCCACATGTCCACTTTCAAACGAGACAGCGCCGTTTCTTATCATTAGCGGAGCCTCTACTGCACTATCTTTAGAAATATAGAAAATCTGGGGCACACGCTCTACCACTGAACCACCTGCTTGCCCCAGATTACAGAGGCTAAAGTCCCCACAGCAGCAACCTCAGGTTCAACTCCCGCCCACAGCCGTGTGCTGCATGTCTTCCCCTCTTTCGCCTCTTTCCTGTCTGGCTCAGTAGGTAGAGCGGTCGTCCACGGTGGTTCGATCCCCGGTCCCTGCAGTCGACATGTCGAAGTGTCCTTGGGCAAGATACCGAACCCCAAATTGCTCCCGAAGGCATAGCCATCTGTGTGTAAGTGTGTGTGAATGTTTATCGCTCCTGATGAGCTGGTGCCTTGCATGGTAACCTGCCATCAGTGTATGAATACAGTGTGAATGGGTGAATGACTAGTAGTGTAAAAGCACTTTGAGTGGTCGCAAAGACTAGAAAAACTATATAGCTAAAGCTATATGAGTACTGTCCATTTGCCTTTTACCTTCAGCTGTACTATCAATAAAGGCATGTTTTTAACAGCGTTTCACCAGACCCCTGGGAACTGTTGATCTAGTCAGTAAATTAATGTAGAAAGTATGAGCTAAAGCTAGCCTGACGCCAGCGGTGTGTCCATGTATATATTGGAGTTAAAATATAAAAAGACAGTACTTCTCCAGCACATTCACTCACCCGGGCAAAAACAACGGTAGTCATTCATAACTACTTTGGTTCCAAAATAGTTATAGTCCTCTAGACTCTTGTAGCTTTCATCTGGCTCGGTGTAGTAATGGGGAGGACGAGGTAACGGTAGTTTGTAACGACAATCATCTCCACAGCGAGTAAAACCACAAAGTTGTGAGGAAAATCGCTTATGGCTCACATCCACTATGTGTTTCAGTTTTCTGACAATACCTGTTGGGTGCAAGTTAATCCAATCCTGTTATGTAGTCTCTTTCCTCTATTTCCATTCACACAGTATCCAGATTCATCAATGCCTGCCCTCCATCTGAGTTTTGTGTGTCATAAAATCTTATTGCAAACCACCTATTGACCTATTGAGACACATGAGAGCAAAGCTACAGTAAGCTGCGTGTGTGAAAATATCAATGCATTATACTTACTGATGCGATATTGACTTTCTTGCTTCTGTAGAGGTCGTTGAGTGTCTCCAGTCGTTTTATAATCTCTCCATTCAAAGTCATGTTTAAGTTATAACTGTTGCAGAGATGCAACAGGACAACCAGGGCAAACACGAACTTCATCATACTGCTGTGTCGTCTCTCTCGCTCTCTCTTCCTCAACAGCTTCTCTTTGTGGTCTTAAGTGTGATGTGATTGGTATCTGCCCATTCTTTTTATACACAGAGTTGGAAAAAAAAAAGTCTGAAGTCATCGTATACACCTACGTGGAAATGCAGTTTGTTTTATGTTATGCAATGTAGCACATTTTTTAAAAGATAGCACAAATGTAAAAATCTTTTTGGGAAAAAAAGAAAAAAAAAAAGAAAATCTCATGGCAAAAGATTAAGAAGCCACTGTTGACTATTATCCACCAGAACAAGAACAATCATTTCATCACCTATTTTATGAGTGAGTGGCAACAATCTTGTTTCACTGCATTCTTGATAAAACAACAGGGCTCTACTTTGTTAACTCGCAAGACTCTTTGCTTGTCTGGACATAAAGAAAGCACAATATTTCGGAACTGCGTGCAGACAAATGCAAATAGAAGATGCCTTCAATATTCTGTTATGAGATATTAAACATGTTAATCAAAATGTATTGAATGCAATTCATGCCGCAGATGGTGCCATTTTGAAGCTTATAATGTTAAACTGTGAGGTGAGGTTTAACAGTATCCTATTGTCTTTGGTACAGTGGATTTCATGTGAATATAAAACACAATACAGCACAGTTAGCTTTGTTGTAAATTTCTGTCATTTTGTCCAGGACTGCTCGCACCCCTGTAGTTTATTGCACATAGTCCAGAAGTGAGGCAATTGATCTATGAATATTCAGTGATTGGTTTCACTCATTTTGTCAGCTGGACTCCCCCAGTTAAAAGCTCCACAAATGGTTTGCTGTTATTTTTTAAAATGTAGATTGCGGTGAGAGAGTGGGCACTCTCTGCTGAGGTCACATCAGGAAATGGTCAGTGACCGCATATGAGCTGTGCAAATCTCTCAAGAGGCTGCTATAATCCAAGCATCCTCTTTCTTTCACTAGTTAGTGCTGGAGGCACATATTATTAATGTACCACATCTTATGGATAACATCCACACAGTAAGCAGTAAACTGTCCACTACTACAACCAGGGGCGGATTAAAGTGGCCATGGGCCTTTGTGTGGGGCCCCCTCTACTTATCATGCTTTACCAGAAAAAAAGTAATTTAGTGCTGTGATGCTTATGTGCTGGAATATTACATGGCCCACATGCACAGATTTGGCCACACCTGGCATTCACACAAACATAAACATTCACACTGGGACTGCTCCGCCATAGTTTTGCTCCATCCTCCTTCCGGACGTATAAAGAGAACAGCAAACAAACATAAGTTTATCGTTTATTGTTCACCTGGGTAAGTAGGCTACGTAGTTAAATTAACTGCACGTGATGTTTTATTTTGAGAATCGACTGGGTGCACGATGCCTTTTCTGTGTTCCACTTCCTTACGCACGATCTGCTCTGTTCTGCTTGATGCGGCTTCAGCGCGGCTTCTGTCAAAAATAGACTCTGCGCATATTTTTAGTGGAGCAGAGCAGAGAGCCGCTCCTGGGACGTGCCGCGGCGCATCTGGTGGAATCACAAGCTTTGACTAGAGTTTCTTTTCTCTAAGTAAATTTAAATAATTAAAAAAATGTGAGGCCCCTAGGCTGCAGCCTGGGCCAGCCTGTGCATTAATCCTCCCGACTACAACTGTTAGAAATGAACTCGGGTGAATCGTCACATTCTTAGAGTAAAAGGAAGTACGCTCTCGAGGAGTAAAAGAAACTGAGATGGACAACTCTTCTGCTTTTTTGTTCCTCCACTTCCAAAATGTCTTCACTCAGTTTCTGTGGTAAAACAGTCTTCATGATTATGTTTCACACTAACGTAATTATTAACTCTGGGTGATGTCATAGTTTCTGTTTAACTTTTACCATGTCCAGTTGATTAGCAATGCTGATGACGCATGCCAGTATGCCAGCGGTGCTTTCTTGTTTATTTATAGATTTGTTAAAGAGGGGGTGGGGACATCCCCCGACACGGACTGTGATTCATGTGTTGCTGTTTGGTGCAGTTTCACTACGAAATGCCCACAAAACTCTTCAGTGGTCAATGAGTATTATTCAAGTGAATTTCTTTTTTAACATGTGTAAACATGTCTAGTGTTTAGTTTTTCCCCTAAGCTGTTGTAACAAAAAAAACTCCTGCTGGAATTAATAAAGTACTCTATTTGGCATGCCAAATATATATATATATATATATATATATATATAAATACAATTTTAATATATGGAATGAAAGTTTGAATATATGGAATGAAACTGAAAAATATGGAATGAAATCTGACGTCACCAAAGCGCTGGCGGCGCTATCTTGTGTTTTCAATGTGATTAATGGATGTTGCTACAACAAGTGTGACACAATGAGGAGCCGGCCCAATGCATCAGCGAACTAAGCAGCTGCTTAGGGCCCCGTAGCTACCGGGGGGGGGGGCAAAAGTGCTTGAAGTATCCCACAAGAGAGCTTATAAAACCCGGGGCGGACACTCACCCCCACCCGCTCACTCCGCAAGGAGAGCGGAGGGGAGTCGTCTCAGTGTTTACAACTTCAACTAATATATTATTCACAGAAAGAGAAAAGCACACCATGAAATCTCACCTCTCCAAGTTTGTTGTCAGTAAATAAGTCACGTTATGACCTTATTAAGTTGATGTGCGAACATTAATGCATCTGTCTGTCTCTCCCAGCTGGGCAGTGCATCTCTCGGTCTCTGTGTCCTGCTGCTGCAGACACTTCCAGGGCTGTTCTGTGACTTTGTGTACACAAAAGTGAGAGTGAGGACACTATTTGAATATTTGATAAATGCCATCGGATCACATTGTATATAAACTGCTGCTCGGAAAAGATAACGCATGAACGCCATGTGACCGCGCCTGTGCATGCATGAAAAGATATGAGTGTGATGGCACAGTCACAAAACAGTCTGCGTGGAGTGCTGCTCGGGTGTGTAGAAGGTGATTAAAAAGCCTTCATTGTATCATTGGCTATTTAATGATAAAAACATGCCAGTGCGTTTCAGCCACAGAGGCCTTCTTCAGGGCAAATGCAAAATGGTCACCTTTGAGCTGTCCCTTATATGTGTTGGCAATCAGTCACCTGATCACCATGGGCAGGTATAGTCACATGACAGACATTTGTTCAGTAGAGACAACCACACCAGAAAAAAAACCTTTGTTTTAGCAACTATAGGTGAGGAAATATACAGCTATAAAACTTTAAAAAACCTCGCAATATGAATACCCACAAAAACATCTTTCAAGCCTTTTAATTTTCTAGTCTTAGAGTAATACTAGACAACTGAAAACTTTTTAATCAATGTAGATACAATATCTGAAAGGTTTCAATTAATGTAAACAACGATTATTTATTCATCTTAATAATTTATTTTTTAATTAGTATAGCCAAAACATCTGGAAGTTTCTCAACATTAGGGTTTTAATTTATATAGGCAAAACATCTAAGAGTTAATATTTTTAATTGATAAAGAAAAAAACATCTAAAAAGCTTCTATCAATATTTACATTTTAACTAGTATGTACAAGACATCTGAAAGCTACACAATATCTTGAGGGGTATATAAAAAAGAAAACATCAAAACAGAACAAACCTCTGAGTACTCAGAGAAAATGACACATGATGTTTTAAAGGGCCAGATGTCTAAGAAACATAAAGTGACATTTACAAAAAGGGAGAAAAGTCAAGTTCCTCATTCAAACCAGGGTATTGTGTAGCTTTCAATGTATATATCCAAAATAATTCTCTTTGTAAGAGCCTTTTTAATCTGTCTCCACCCCTTGTTGAGTTTTCTACATGTTCTATGCCTGATATCTTTAATGAATCACAACTGCCGTAATCTGCGTCTTTGTAAAGTAGAGCCATGGGGTATTGGGGGGTTGCCCGTACATGGACACTCCAGTCTGTAAACCAAGAGGTACTGCAGTTTATAAATGACTTCATATTATACCTTTGGCCTGATGTTATGTCTGTAAAATAGTTAGTATTAGTAATATTGTCACAGTGATTGCAATTTCCACACCTGCAGTTACCTGTTATGATGCTTAACCAAGTTTTGTGTTGTAAAGGGGGGGGGGATGGCTCTTCACCAGTTTGTCATTAAGGGTTGGGGCTCTTCTGAAGCTGATGGTGGGTGAATCTGGAAGAGCTTAATGCGCGGTGCAGACAGCCGCAGTGCTGCTTTTTTCACAATAAAATATGAATTTTCATAGGACAATATCTTGTTTTCTTCGAATATGTATTCAAATTTAGAATATTCTTTGACAGCCCTAATTGCCACGCCCCCTTTAGGCAATTGGCACACACACACACACACACACACACACACACACACATACACACACATGCTTGACCTGTAGGGCTCCACAATAAATGATTTTTCTTTTTATCATCATCGCAGTATCAACTTTCGTAATAAACATATTGCAAAAGACACTCAGGGATTTTTAGGTAAAAGAGAGTATCAGTAGAAAACTGCTCTTTAAAATGTAACTATCATTCTTTTTTTAAATGGTGCCTTTTGTGTTCAG
>JAOVVB010261302.1:0-19108 GCA_028570985.1 Heterobranchus longifilis
CAGTGAATGATTGTAAAGATCTACAAAGAACATGTTTACAACATTTTCGCAGAGGTGTTCCACCGAAACGGACACTATTTTGCAGAGGCACCGTCATCCAGGACGATTGTGATTGGTTTAAGGAAATACAAACAGGCCAGAGAGTTTTTTTTTCACTATCCAGGAGTGAAAGCACATTGAATCCAGACTTTCCCGCAGCAGTGCTGTGGAGATAGATCTGGCTACGTGAGACAATATGTGTTCCCCCAATGTTGCAATGAAATCTGCGCGCTTGGTCCAAGGTGATGTCTTTAAATGTCTTGTTTTGTCCAAAACCCCAAAGATATTCAGTTTATATGATATAAAACAGAGAAAAGAATGCTGAAAACAGCATTTTCTGCCATTTTTGCATGAAAAATGCCTTTACATCAAAATAGTTGGTGATTATTTTTCTGTCGTTCAAATAATTGATTAGTCAGTTGGCTCTACTACAGACATGTAAAAGTGTCTATCTGCTGAACTGTTGTGTTCCCACAATTTCCACCTGATTTCCACTCCGTTGTGCATCATGTGGCGGGTGCACCCATGAATGAATGCACTGCACTGGGCAGTGGTCTGCTCCATAGGATTAGGGCACGAGCCCCCGAGTGCTGGTGACAAACTGGAAACTAAAAGGCCAACACCATATGGCGCAGGGGCTTATGGGATTACCCAATTAACAAGGTGACTCAGAGAGCTGCTAATCTGCTGTATGTTCCGACGGAGTATAGACACCGTGACTGTGACGCATGGAGGGGAGAGCCGCATCTTTTGGGCATCCACGACCCAATTAAACACACACACACACACCTCGTGTGTGTAAGCAGTCAGCTCTAATTGTATTACTGTAAATGTAGAGCCACGTGCGCTGAGGCTTTCTGGGTGACAAACATTCACTCTCTCACTCACGAGAAAAAAAAAGTTGTGTAAACCGGCCGCCACTGACCACGTGATGCTGTCACTGCAAGAGGTTCATTAATTGTAATTATCCTGACACAAAGTGCACCGCAGGCAGAAACACACGCACCTTCACGAGCGCTGTCAGCTCTGCGCGCAAATCAAAACGCGCGCGACATGCAGGGGCGTGACGCACAAACGGGCTACAGATCCGCGAGTGGACACCTTTTTTTTACGCAACAAGACAGAAGATAAGGCGGATATCATCAGTTGATTCACAATCATTCATGAGAACTAATTTAAACATCTTTGCATGCAGAGTTTTGGCGCAGTGAAAAGTGAAAACTGGGTAGAAACCCTGTAAAAATGTAGATTTAACCGGATACAGTTCTTGGGTTCGTGATATTCCCGAAACCAACCATTCCCAGAGGACTCTCTTTAAGATTTAATTTCTGTAGTGACAGTTAATCACAAGACCATTTTAATGTTTCCAAAAGTGACACTCGCATCCTGTTTTTGCTGCAGATCCCCCTGCAGGGGTGTAATGTGTTGCACTGAGACTGGGTGAGGATGCTTACCTTGTGGGAACGCATTGGGTTGCACGGCGTACAGAAACGCGTGCACCATGTGGAACAGGATCCCTATCGGTCCCGGTTCGTAATGGGCCAGAGTCTCGTAAACTCCCGCAGGCACATAACCGAAATCCAACTTTCCCGGGGGTGGGAGTCTCCGCGGCTCCGTCTCCTGCTGGAGTTCTCCGGACGCCAAAAACACCCAGAGCAGCAGCAGCAGGACCCCGGTGTTCCACATCCTGCTGAGATCAAACCTGGAGACCGTCAAACTGAGCTCAGATACCCAAAGATTCTTCTCTTCCTTATGAGAGGGACGAGAGTAAAAAGTGTCCAGACAGATGGACCGCAGCTTTTTAAGTCCTGCTGCCCGCGGAGAGACTCGTGCTGAGCATCGCTCCCCGGTCTGACGCCAACCGGGTGATCTTCTCCCCCGTCTCCGGTCTTCGATGCGTTCAGTCCCACCGAGATGAGCGCGCCTGTCGCTTCCACTCCGGCATCTGTGCGCACGGGTTGCGCTGCGTCACGGGAGCGGGCGGGAGGGGGGTGCGCGCCTCCGTCACTTCCATACGGGGAGGACCGGTCCAGAGGGAAGCGCTCCTCCTGCCGGGGAGAGGAGGAGGATAGGAGCATCTTTGTTTCAATATCTGATAGAAATATTTAAGGCGAGACACTACAGGCAAAAAAACAAACATCGTTTTTTCATGCACGGATCTATTTTGCTTCTTTCAGACTAGTGTAAAGAAAACACCCAAAATACACATTTAGATGTTTATTTTGCTCCACGTTGCGTCTGTAGATTTCTCCTAAATCCACCAAAGTTGTCATTAGATAATGCCTCATTTGCATGTTTAAATATAACTTTTCATAAAACTTGTAATACCAAAGAATAATTGTCTTAATGTAAAAAATCAATTTGAGAAGTTTCATGGTGATATCTATTAGTTAAACTTTTTTTCTTTTTTTTACCCTATTCACATGTAGTGTCTTGCAAAATGTATGGAATTTTATATGCAGTATATATATATATATATATATATATATATATAAATCTCCACTTCAGCAGCATTTCCGTACACCAAACTTTCCAGTTTAATTCCTGTCTATATTCTGAAGGTTTTTCCGGGGTGGGGGGGTTCATGCACCATTAATAGCCTGATAATACAACATTTTATTAATAAAAACATGGTTTATGGATTTTTTTGGTATGGCTTTTGAAAGTAATTTCTGATTTGTGGAGTGAAAAAGAGAATTAAATCTGTACAAACTTTGACTCTAATATGTCAACAAAATTAAACTAGAATTTTGAACCTGGCTTTATCCAGGGTTCACATTTCTGTTCTGGAAATATATACACATGAACTCATATTTAATACTTTATAACAAGTTAAAGTCCTTCATTCAAAATTTTACCTTTTACCTGAGCAAAAGTATTAAAGTATTATCAGAAAAGTACCAAAAGTAAATACTCACTATGCAGACAGAATGGCCCTTTTCAGAGTGTTGTATTAATGTATCATATAGTATATTGTATAGTAGTATCACTGATGCATCAACATGTGAGCAGCATGTTAATGTTGCTGAGATTACAGTATTTTTAATCTATAAAAATGTATTTCGTAAGATAACCATGTAAATCTGCTAAGTAACTACAGATGTCAGATAAATGTAGATGCAATATTTTCATGTGAAGTAGAAGTATAAAGTAGTACAAAATGATAATATTCCCAAAACATTACCTTTAAAATTATACTTAAGTACAGCTTGTGAGTAAATGCACTCTGTTACTTTCCACCACTGCTTGTACTTTTTCTGAGTATTTCCATTTAATGCTGTAATACTTATACTTCACTATATAATGTACTTTTTCCTCCACTGCATTAATCTGACAGCTGTTAGTTTGTAAATAATTTACTGTATTTCACTTTCTGAAACGTGCTCTGTCTCTCCCGCCAACAGCTGCTCTCCGTCTTCACAACCTTTGACCCCGTTTCCACCCGGAGGGTGGACAGAGGACACCTGAGGCGCAGCCCAGAGGAGCGATGTGATTGGCTGAGCAGCGATCAGGTGAGTTCTGCTGCTGTCTCTTTGCACAATAACATCCTTGTCCTCTCTGCGGAGCACACGGGGTCCCCGGGGCCCCCGGCTCCTGGAGACAAGAGCGACTCCTGTTTGTAAACCTTTGATCAGTGATTCTGACCACCTTCACTCACTGATCTCTCTCTCTCACACACACACACACATTAGACCTACAGATGGGCAGTGGTGTTTCCAGACTTTCTTGGCTGTGGGGACTGACTTATGCAGGGGTGTAATGAAGTGCGTGTGCACACTGAGGAAGTTTTCTCTCCGGTTAATAAACTTGTGATGACACCGCAAACGCACCACAGATGGCTCTGCCTCTCTGGATCGGTGCCCATGTTGACCATAGACTCTATATAAATATATAAATATGATGTTAAGAAGTCAGCAGACTACAGTTATATGCACAGAGCCTATTGGTCTGTCCAGACCATAGAGGCACGGAGCTCCGTGGTCGGCACGCGATCTAGTTTCTACTCTATTTTTTCCGTGAGTCGCGAGTGAATCTTGCAAGAAAACACACTGATAATCTATTATAAATAATAAAGATATATGATATAAATGATCTGATTCTTCACTTCTGTATAAAAATACAAAATCAACAAACGCTAGTGCTTTTTCCTCATATTGCTTTCAAAAGTAATCCGCACTTCAAAAATGTCTGCATCAGGGCTACAGGGATTAATTCATTTTCTCTGCTTCCTAATTAGTTTTCCTCCTCGTCATTTATTTTATGTCGCGTCGATTTGTTTTATTTTTGAAGTGAGATCTTTTTAAGCCATGTGTCAGAATTTACCATCATATCATCCTCAAAATATGTTTGATGCACTGGACTCTCTCCAAGTACTACTACTACTACTACTACTACTACTACTACTACTACAGTGGTCCTGAGACTACTTCCCGTTAGCTGTGACAGAGCTGAAGCTGGTCTCAGTCTTCAGCAGTCATAAGGAGATTATCCCTTTAAGACTGACTACCTGACCTTAAACTCCTCGGCAGATACCGCAGTGGTGCTCGGCCTCGGTGTAAACCTCCTCTCACTGGCAGTAAAAACAACAAACTGTAATCCTGTGTTTGGTACGCTTCCAAAAGCAGGATATAGAGATTCATTTTCTTTGACAAAACAATTCCAGCTCTATGTCCACTTACGGACTTTTTCTGAGCTATTCACAAAAATCGCGTTATTTTTGTGCACTAGAAAAGGATGGACTGTCTAACTAAGCATGTAGCGCCCAAATATTTAATAATTTCCTGAAAATGTAATAAAATCTGCACTTGACCTGATTGAAAATGTAATAAAACCCAATAATGTAATAACTTGACCGATAATGTAATAAAATGTAGTCTGTGGGGGGGCAATTGAGTATATATTAAAAAGTTTCAACTTTTAAATGTACTTAAGTATTAAGGTTAATTAATTCAATTTTATGAGATCAGATTTCATGAGATCAGGCGGTTGATTCAATAAGAATCACTGACTATGTTTACATGCACACAATATTCCAGGTTTTGCCGAAAAAGGCAATATTCCCACTAAGCTGTTTACATGGCTCATGAAAATGAATATTCCACTAATATTCCTATTTATATGCAGCTGTCAAAATAGGAAAGTTTTTCACATTATCTGTACATGTCAGTCAGGATACTTTATTATGTTATTGGGTTTTATTACATTTCTGATCAGGTTAAGTGCCTGACATACAATACTATGAGTTTTTATGGCATACTATACTATGAGTATTTGTGACATACTATACTGTGACTTTTTATGACAGTTTATGACTATACTTTGACTTTTTTTCCAACATACTAGTGTGACTTTTGTACGACATACTATACTATGACTTTTTATGACATACTATAGTGTGACTTTTGTACAACATACTATACTATGACTTTTTACAGCATACTATACTATGAAATCTTTACGACATACTATGATTTTTTTGGCATATTTATGACATAATGATACGATGACTTTTTTTGATGTGTTTATGACATACTATACCATGACTTTTTATGATGTTCAGGTTAAGTGCAAAATGCAAATTTTATTACATTTTCAGGAAATGATTACATTATTGGGTGCTGAAAACATGCATATTTTTGTGCAAATGGACTAAACTACAGTTTATTTATTGTTTTATAAAGTAATTCTATAAATTAAATTAAATAATTGTTTGTATTTTTGTGAATAAGAAACTTTTATGCTGAGGATCCAGACAAAAGACTCTTGACTAATCCCAGAAACTGCAGCTGGAGAAGTAAAGTAAACGTACTGTGCAACTTTAGGAAGTTTATCTCATCGTGACTCCAAATCAGGAAACTGACTCGAACAGCACGAAGTCTGAGGCTCAGTATAATACATAAATCCTAAACAAAGAAAACAGACAAATATCTTGTAATGATTGTACTGCTTATTGTTAAATTAAAACAACACACTTAAGAAACCAACTTTTATTAATCCAAAAGGGGGCATTTTTTATACAATATCGAGGTAGGAATTAAATAAGGAACCAAACTGATGAAACAAAGCAGGCAGTGTACTGGACCATCGCAGCTCACATAAGAACACATCTGCCTCGTCTCCATTGACCCAGCTCAGCCCAGTTCAGCCCAGTTGGGTCCAGCTGTGGTTCGGGTTGATCTCCAGTGCAGACTGGGACCAGTGAAACACTCTGACTGGTCTGTCATGGACCACAACGAGAATGAGCTCAGGCCAGTGGAGACCAGACATCTCCCAAAACCCACATGAAGGACTGAGGAAAGTCAGATTTCATGCACATAAAATATTATTATATCACAACTGGCAGCTCCAAAAATAGAACTATCTTCCTTATTACAATCGTAATGAACATTAGAAACAACTTTCTTTTCAACTGTAAATATGTGTTTACATTATCTTACTTAAAGTAAAATATGAGGCTCCAATTTACATCATGACAGCTTCTTCCAAAGCAAATTAAACTATGCAGTGTGCCATATGTTAAATTGTGTAATATGGCAGCAAAGTAAACACATTTATCTGAAAGAGAAGTGATTTCTGTCATAGATTATTGTAAAATTCACCAGCATTTAGTTTGATTTGAACCCTAATAATTATATCTCATACAAGTAACATATTTGTATAATTCTGCTAAAACTACTTAGCTTGCTGCACAAAACTGTTGCTGTAGAATAACTCTGCAAAGTGTAGCCTTATAAAGACAACACAAAGTATAAAGTGCTACATAACTTACCATTATTCACTGATTTTAACTACTTTGGATCAGATCACAAAAGTCATGTTAGTTCTGACACAAATTAAATATTTGGCTGCTGGAACTTTATGACATTGAACTGTAAAACTGATATAATGTTAAAAAAAATATATTATATTTTGCACTCAATTACATACATGGCTGACAAATGAAAGCTGGATATAACTGGTCTATAACATATTGTATTTATAGATTTTTCATTGCAATAAAAGAAAAGTTTAAATCATAGCAAACGATTGTACAACAGAATGTAAAACACACATGCAAAAAAGGCATTTTGCTTTGGAAATATTGCTTCTATTATTCTAAGATGTAAACATTAGAATATTACTTGAGAGTCGAATGAGAAACGTCGTATTTAAGACAATACGGTCCATCAGTGCAAACATTCTTTAGACTGAAATTAATGGAAAATTAAATACCATTTTTTCCTGATACAATGACTCTGATTACTCAGTGAAGGATGTGTAACGTGATATTAATCCTTGGGGACAAAGTGATAAAAGATGAGATGATTTCAGATAGGGATTTGTTGCCTAATATATTGTATATAAAGCGATTTGAAAAATGTTCCCAAAGCTAGAAGAAAATTAAGATTATCTTCAGCATTTTGAGTATTTTATTAACCAACTACAAGTTTTCATAGTTTTAAATGGACCCCTGAAACACGTAAGTGGCTGGTAGAAGCAGCAGATTTACTGTTGACACTCTTTGACCGGCAGCGTCTGCTAATGTCGCGCACTGACTGCTTCCTTTAATGAAATGTCCTTTCGTGGCTGAAGGCGCCGTGTGTGCTGCAAATGACTTTATCTGTTGGCTGTGTAAACAAAAGGCTCTAATTAAAGTCACAGTTTGTAACTCCACCAACTGATGTTGGATAGTAAAATGATGCTTCACTACTGTAGTCCCACTGACGTACAGACTTCTGGACTGAGCAGCATTGCCTCTAATATTATTATTATTATTATTAATAATATTATTAATATTATTATTTGTGTGTGACTGCGTAGAGCTGTTTTTCCTAACCTCTTAAAACAAACCATTGTCTGTGGCCCCTCATTACCAGTGCTGTGTACAGTAGGGATGGGACAATAATCGATTTTATTGCAGATCGTGATAAAAAACACTTGCAATAAGTTGATCGTGGTGAATTTCCATTATCTGGATAATCGTGAATATCCTCACAAATGGACTGCAGTTTACTACAGTGTCCTATCTGTGATGTAATCAACATATTTGTTTCTTAATGTTTCGAGAAAAAAGATGTAACGTTCTGAGAAAAAGTCACAATTTTATGAAAAGTAATGTTTTGAGAAAAAAGTCTTAATGTTTTGACAAAAAGTCGTAATTATATGAGAAAAAAAAGTTGTAATGTTTCGAGAAAAAAAGTCAGAATATTTAGAGAAAAAAGTCACAATTTTATGAGAAAAAAAAAAGTCTTAATATTTAGAGAAAAAAGTCCCAACAAAGCCAAATGTAGAGTGATTCCAGTGTGTTTTAGTGCCATTTTTAAAAGCATATTTAGTTGATTATCTGGATAATATTGTGAATCACAATTATTTTGGCCAGGATAATCGTGACATGAAACTTTCATATTGTCCCATGCCTAGTGTACAGTTTGTGACCAGAGATACTTTGCCAATTTTAAACCAGCTCAGTGTCATCTTGGTGTGAACTGTGTGTAGATGAACTGTGTGTGGTCAAACACTGTTCAGCTACACACAGCTTGATTTAAATCAGCAAAATATTTCTTCAATAAAAAATGATTTGTTTTAATTGAGTTTTAAGCCCAGTTCAGACCAAAGATTTCTGACGAGACGAGTTGAAACTACGCAGCAATGCGCCACGACGTGATGGTATCATCTCCATAGCAACGACTCTGTAATCCCATTCTAACTTCCTGCTTTTCAGGCTTTTTTGTGGATGGATATAATTTGTAGCACCTTAAAATATGAATGAGGAGTGATAGTGAGATACTTATTACAGTTTAATTTCTAGTAATGATGAAGTGTTTGATTCACTGCTTTTTACTCGCTAATGTTAATATTCATTAACATTAGCGAGTGAGAAGAGAGGGAGCGCCATTCATTCACTCTCTAGCTCACTCGACCACCGCTGTGCGCTCTCTCTTGTTGAGTCTCCGTCCGAAACGCTGTCATTTCAACCAGCTGATTTGGTCGGGTTGGGCACCGTTCACATTTGAACTAATACCAGGACCTAACAGTACCTTTTTTCTGTACTTTATTCTCTCTGTAATAGCAAAAATGTAATTTTAGTTGTAAAAATAAGTCCAAACTTCTCAATTACGGCATTGTTATTTACTTAGAATTTATTTTTATGTATGTAGAAAATTTTACACACCACACTAAATAAATCCCTCCCTCTCCCCGCTTCTCCCTGCAACCTGCAGCCTGTCAGTCCGTCATAAGGGCAAAGAAAACACTGTGTGTTTGTCTCAGACTTATTACATATTTATGCCCTGTCCTCACCTATGTGAGCTGTATCTCCTGATACTTGTTATTTGTTGTTATTTGTTAATTGTTAATTAATTGGTTTATAGACAGGCTTCGTATCCTCTCTTTAGTGTCAGGGTTTTTGTTAGTTTTTTTCCAGCTGACTTGTGTTGTTGAGGAGAAAGACACTGGAACTTTTATTGGGTCTTTACGATGCTCTGGTACCGAAATTTGGCACCGCTGGATTTAACGTGAATCGGTACTCGGCAGTACCGATGTAATTTGGTTGGTACCCAACCATACTGATTTCTCTACGAGCTAATTGGCTGTTGACATAGGTGATGTGCCTTACGTTCTAAAACCAGCCACTGGCGACTCCATCAGCCGGTTTGAGTTGAGCTGAGACGGGCCAGTTGAAACCACTGCATCTTTTCACTGCAACGTTCTAAAACGGTTTCGTCTTGTCGTGAATCTGTGGTCTGAACTGAGCTTAAGAGACCCAAAAAGGTAAAATTATGCAGTAATTCACGAAAAGTCTGAATAAACATAATTTTGTGAAGCATAAATATATTTTTTCCGCTTCTAAATCACCTCGTGACCAACCAGATTTATCTTATGACACATTGTGCTCAGTTTGGGAACCACTGGCTTCAAGTCCATTGTTGCTCTTAGATTTCCACTTTTTAGCCAAGATCTAAATTTCTGTAGCTGAATTGTTTATGTAACCTCGGTGTCTGATTATAAAGAAAAAAAGAGGGTTGTTTTTCTTGCAAATTGTGTCGATATGTTACAAAAATAATGTAATACTTTTTTAATCCGGTGAAAAAGGAAACACCTGAAGCAATGGTGTCACCTTTAATGTACGAGTTTGTTAGTTTGCTTTCGAGCTGCTGAGCGAACTGAGAAGTTTCTCTCATTCTGGTCCCAGTGCTGCTCAGACAGGAAGTGCTTATGTGCTCACACATACACGGTTTCACACACACTCTCTCTCACACACACACACACGACAGTTCATCCTGACGTCTGAGCTGCCACAGTCACACTTTCACTGCTGAAGTTTTTTTCTTTGTCAAACATCTCGACATTGGGCTTCAACAACAGCAGGATCGTCTATGTTCACAATAACTTACTGTATTGCCACTGACTTAAATAAATACTCAGCTTTCTGCTGCTGTTGGCCAGGAGAGCCCGGTGCTCTCCGTCTTTCCTGAGTGGTTAATCGCTACACCAGCGGCTGCCGCTGGTCAGTCGATGCGGTTACCACAGATTGTGAAACGGTCGATCTCCAGCAGGTCTTTTTTGGGAGTCCTGTGTTTGAGTTCAGAGGCTGCTTGTGCCTCGCCCTCCTCTTCTCTGGAGAGCGCAGGTGGTTCGGGTTCAGGTGGTGGAGTTGGGGGACGGCTAGCTGGAGCAGCAGGAGAGGGATCAGTGGGCGGGGGAGGAAACAAGTCAGTCCTGGGCGTTGGCTGGGTGGTCACAAAGGAGGAGGGTGGTGGTGGTGGTGGGCTGCAGGGTGTGACAGGGTTCTGCTCCATCTTGGATTCACCTGTAAAGAAGAGTGTGCAAAATTTGAATTTAATGACATGAGAAATATAGCATAGAGGTGAGTGAATTTTAGGATGCTCAGCTTATTCACTGTGGCTAATGGACTCTTAACACGAGCAGCAGCTTAAGTACTCATCTGTGTCAACACAGGATTCTAATATATTGACTTTTTTTTACAAGATACTATACTGACATTTAAAAAATGTTTTAATGACATACTATATATTAAGTTTTTGCTTGATTTTTGACGAGATGCTATATTATGATGTTTTTGTGGCTATTTTGAAAACATACTATACTATGACGCAATTACAGCATTTTTTTACTTTTTTGCAAATTTGTTTTGACATGCTGTACAGTGACGTTTTTGTGGGATTTTTCATGACATACTATACCAGACCTGGGCAAATTGCTGGATGCGTCCTGCTGAAAGGTTCTGTGTGGCCCCCAAGGCCATCATGAGCACTTAGAAAAACTGCAATTAAAATATAACAAAAACAGTCAATATAATTTGGATTGCCATTGAACTGTTATTGGGCCTTTATTCTGAAATGTGTCAGTGCTGTGTTTATTGGTAATGATAACAAATGCTATCTTTTATATTAAACTGTAAATGTATTCACTTAATGCCAGATGTCTTCTACTGTTGCTGCTTCTATCATTGCAACCTGTATCTGGTATGTATTCCATACTGTAAAACTGTAGCTGTAGCAGACTGCACATCGCAACATCCATCGCTCACGCTCATCAGAGACTTCATTCCTCACAGTGAGTAACATTTGTGTCCGGCCCACGGCAGGCTGATCAAATTCTCATATGGCCCCCCCCATGGAAAATAATTGCCCACCCCTGCTCTAAACCTTCAAATTTTAATAGGCACATAACCAAAACACACTGTTTATTGCAGATTTATGAATACAAAACCTTGACACACAGTGCTGAACTGCATCTCAAATTAATCTTCAGGTTCTCAGCTTTCAGATGATATATTATACACTATGTGGCATCTACTGTTGATCTGCAATCTCCCCTTAAAGATCACCTGCCCCCCCCCAAAAAAAGACAAAAACGTGGGTCTCAGAGGGTTAACTAATGGTTCACTAGCAGTTAGCTCCTCATTTATTCCTTGGTAATACTCAAAATTCTGTTAAATGTTACCGAGAATCAAACTCGGAACTTTTTGTCGAATGCATTTATGGTGCAAAGGGACGTTTTGCAGACACACTGAGCAGCTGTGCCTTTGTTAAGTCAGCACTAATTTAGTGTGACTTTGACTTATAAACAGACTATTTACAAAATGAGGTAACCCTCTCCTCGCCCCCACTCTTGCTTTCTGCTCCCTTCCTCCTCTCCCTCCATCTGCCTCTGTTTCTCCTCTCTCTCTTTGTCTTGTTGCAGACTTCAGCAAAGCCCCACTGTAATTAGGGCTGCTAGCCGCTGAGTTGCAGATTCTTTTCTGTGGAGATGGGAGTTTTCTCCCCCCCCCCCTCCTCTCCTTCTCTTAACTTTTTCATACAGTTGACCAAAGGAGCTGACTGTTTGTTGTGTTACAGAAGTGTGTGTGTGGGGGGGGGGACATTGAACAGGCCGCAGAGGGTGTTAAAGACACAAAAAAAACGTGTTGTAAGAAATGTCAAAGTGGTTAACAAGGCGACGTTTTTCATTCACACGCACATCCTCACACCTGCACCATCAAAGACCTCCAACTGCACCCACGGTGAGAAATGTGACTCCTCATTCTTTCTCTTGACGCACCGTCTTTTCACATCCTGCTTTTCTGTGAACGTCTTTCTCCTCAACAACCTCTCCTCCGACTCCTCCCGTCCTCCCCCTTCATCTCTCCCTTCCTCTCCTCCTCGTGTTGTTTTGGTTTTGGGGAAATGAGAACCAGATGTCGCTTATTGTGCAGGAGCCAGATGTGGCTGCTTTTGGAGATTAGCTGACAGGCCTCTGTAGTTTCACCCGCAGACCAGAAACAGGGAGGGTTTCCTGGCAGATATGGCCGGGACGGGGGTCCAGGAGGATGAGCAGCGCCCCGGTGCAGAGTCAGGGGGGGTTTGTGGAGGGTCTGATTCAGCAACTCTGTTCCCAAAGACCGCTTCCTGACCTGGGTGTTCCTGGAGTGTGGGGCACCCTGGGTAGCATGTTTGACAAAATTACACAGCCTGAACATTTTTGAACTGTGCATGACTGGATGAGAACTGGCACTGCAGGCTGCGATTATCTTTGTTTGTTACTAGACAGTAAACCACGTGGCTTCCTTGGTCCTTGGGGATATTTGTTTGCTTTCTATGCAACTGAATTAACATTGTTTTGGCATTAGGACAGATTATTTCCACTTGTTTATGTCAGTTTGTTAAAAGTTAGATAGAAAATAGATTTCTGTCTTTTTTTAATTATAAAGCAGGTCTGGTGCTATATAAATACTGTAAATTCAGAAACTGTGCCTTTTAAACATGCCGTCAGGACTTCTGTGAAGTTGTGATGTCACAACTATTACTATCACTTTTTAAAATATGGGACCTTTAATCCAGGGCTCCAGACTGCGACCATTTAGTCGCAAGCATTTTTGGAGACAGAGCGACAACATTTTATCACTAGGAGCACCAGTGCGACTTGCAAATATGCACCTTGTTTTATTTTTAAATCCAGGGTTTTCCCAACCATTATAACACACATAAGTGTTTTTTTCACAGTGCAGAATGAAAAGAGAACCAGTAATTTAATATTTAGATTGATTCCTCCTCTCTAAACTGTTTCACCGTCTCAAGCGCTCTCTCATCTCCGCTGCTGTTTGTAATTTCAAAACGTGGAAATGAGTTAGCATTTTAGCACTTCCGGTTCCCTCGTATCAAAGTGTGTTTTTTTAAAATGTGCTTTTGTTTAGACGTCTGAAATAAGGTCTGTGGTTAACACAAGCTTCAGAGATTTTAACATTGTGTTCTATGACCTAAAATATGTCTGTACACACCCCACTGGTGAATTTCGAAGCTTTAACATGTGTTTAAAAAGGCGGTTGCTAACAAGTGGCTAAATGAGACTACAGAGGTTGTTGAGGACGTTAAACGTCACCGTCAGTTGAGTCGTGGCGACGGTGACGTGGGCCGCTAAATGCAAGCGTTGGTGTAGTCCCTTTATAGCCTAACGTTAGCTTTTTACTTCGGGTACTTTTTACTTGCCAATTACATTTACGCTTCTAAAATCCTAAAAGTGGTCTTCATGTGGAGAGATCATCTTGCGAGACAAAACATGTAAGTATCATAAACTTGTGTTCTCCACAGAGCTTATTTTCAGTACTGATCCAAAACCCAATTAAAAAATCCCACAGGTTTTTTTGACGAGGTAACCCATGGCGACGCTAACTTCTTGTTGACCTACACAACACACATCATCCCCTCGGCTCCCTGTGCTACAGCATAAAATGTTTTAGTTTGTGAAGGCCACTTCCTGTTTTGCCTGTGGTTTTGTAAAGAGATGCTCAAAAATCACACGTTTGTGCGTCCACATACTTTTAGCCATAGTATACTTCTGAGTAGATTGTACTATAAGCGGCACACTGCATGCAAGACTGCAAAATCACAGACGACATCAAATGCACGAGTGCTGAAATAAAGAGTCATATCATGACTGCAGCAGTTTGTTACGCATCATGATTCAGTTGTTTAATTTGCTTTTTCACTGAATATAATCATTTGACTGTGCAGGCGTCGCTCTGCTGCACCATGATATCACCAAGGAAAACATGCTGCTCCCTGATGCTTCCTATCTTGCCGTTTCAACGGTTTCTGTCTATACGTCCTCTTTTTTTCCTGGAGTTTCCCCTCTCGTCTGAAACGAGGCTGCGGCGCGTCCAACTGAGCCTCCTGATTACAAGCTCTATTTATCAGCTTTTCCCCAAGACTGCTGGCCGTGTAGGAGGCCTTCCTCTTGTGTTCAAAAACATTTTAAATGTAACCCTGCGGCTGTAAGTGAATTATTTTAACTTTGATGTGAAAATCATCTCTGCAATCTATAAGTCACAGACAGTTGTTTTGATGTGTGTGTGTGTGTGTGTGTGTGTGTGTGTGCTACCTCCAAACCAAATGCTGCTTTACTCTTTGAGATGATGTTATCTCATACAGGTCATTTTAACATAACTCCTGAGTTTTGTGCGTCTTCATTTTTGAAAACCGCGAGTCTCAAATCTCAGCAGAAGCCACTTTAGTCTTTGATTTTACTTTCACTCGAAGTTTAAGTCTCACTGCTCATTTGGTCTCTGATCAGCGACTCGCATTTCGGACTTTTCTAAGATGACAAGTGGTCAACCTTTGAAGAGCTGCTACTTTGATCCATCACCTCAACTTCAGTTCACTAACTTTATATAACTAACTGTACTACGGATTTTTCTGTATTTGCAGTATTGCAGCATTCTGCTCTTTAGCTCTTT
Source organism: Heterobranchus longifilis (assembly GCA_028570985.1). Taxonomy (NCBI): domain Eukaryota; kingdom Metazoa; phylum Chordata; class Actinopteri; order Siluriformes; family Clariidae; genus Heterobranchus; species Heterobranchus longifilis. The sequence continues at coordinate 15,254 of JAOVVB010261302.1, forward strand.
ATTTCTATTCTATCTTCTATTTTGAAATAGTCAATTGTTTCAAACGATTCTTGACATTGTAACAGATGTTAGCATGCTAACATAACAAAGATGGTGAACAAGGTTAAACGGCCTGCTAAACATCAGTGTGTGAGCACTTCATCCAGCAAAAAAATTGAACCAGGTTCAACTTTTCAGATTCAGATCAACCACAGAGAAATTCATTTGGTCCACAGTAAATAAAAAAATACAATAGCATACACAATAAGACCACAACATAATCATAATAAACATGTGATCTCATTGAGAATAAACAGTAAAGTCAAACAAAAACAATCAATCTACAAAAGTAAAATCAAATTTGATATAAAAGGCACAAGTGAGCAGCTTGCAACACGTCATCCAGCAAACCGCTGTGTTGGCCAATCACATGTGCAAAAGCACATTCCTGATAGATTACTTTGTAACATGGGCCCCATATTTCTTCTTTTTTTTTTTTTCCCTGTTTTTCTCCCCAACTGTACTTGGCCAATTCCCCCTGCTAAGCAGATGATGACAGCCTTCTGAACCTACTAGTAGGTGTAGCAGGCCTCTACTGACCTAGATCTATGGGACTGATAACGAATGAAAAGGCCCATTCAATCGAGTGACGTCACTCGAATCGGGTGTGTGGAGAACAAAAGAGGCCGAACACATTAGCCGAAATGCAATCTTGGAAACCACTGGCTATCGTCTCACGACGATTTCACTTTTAATTAGGTTTTTCCTTCTTTTTTTGTAAATTATATTTATGGCTACTTGTGAAACAATCTAGTTGGCCCCAAGAGGCTAAATCTTTATCAGACTGATAGCCGATGGGCTCCGAGATTGATGCCATAATAAAATACTGTTCAATGTTTGTTGTACTTTTAACCACGCGTGTGATTTAGAAGTCACCTGTGAGTGAGTACGACTATTTGGCGATCACTGCTCTACCAACAGAAACCTCCCGTGCCATTTTGAATACACTGAATCAGCAAACCCTGTAATGTGGTCTCTCCGACAATCTACCATGGTGACAAAACAAGAGTTCAGTGTTTGAAATCTTTAACCCAGTTATCAAATACAGCAGTGAAACATCCGTGACAGGAAGTATAGTGTTTAAATCTATTTTAAATGTGCTCGCAGAGGAGGAGTGGGGTTGATTGGATGACATGTTGGTTTACGCTGCAGTTGTCCTGCCTACCTGCCTGCGTGGACTCTGCATGGAACACAATCTCACCACAGGGCTCAGATAGCTCCACAGATCAATACTGCCAGAGAGGAATGAAATACCGGATTACTGCAGTGACAGTATTTTGCTTACATGAGTAAAATGAATTCTCCCAGGCTGCCGGTGAGAGAGATGTGAAAACAAAGTGGGAGAGTGGGAGTCGTAAAAATCTGTGGAAATACACGGACAGAAATGGGATGGAGGTTGAGGAAGGAAACGGTGAGCTGGTGATATACGTTCGACTCCTTTTTTATATGACTCAGCAAACCAGCGTCGGTATTTTATTCTGCAACCGGCGTAGAAGAGGAAGCGGTTTCTTTCTTAGGCAGTAAAACATAACTCGGATGGTTGAGTTCATCCGGCGCGCTCATAATTTAACACAAAGCTTGAATGTCTACTTTTGTAACGGGAGTCTGGTTTAGATTGTTCGAGTGGAAAATCACATTTAAGTCCATCATGATGCGGAAAAACTGACCGGGGATCTTTGCTCACATTTCACATATTTCTAATAAGGCACGCAACATAAACTAGAATTACCGCCTTGCGGTAGCACGCCTCCGCCAACCAAGTCGCAGGTTACATGCATGTCTGTCCAGACTCATATAATATATGTTGCGGAGACTTTGAAGTAATTTAATAAAAAGGTATTAAGTGTATTTTTGGCGAAACGTGGATACTTCACACACGTGTTGAACCCGGCAGAAAAGAAGATCTAAACAATCACTACAGTTTTAATTTAGTATCTGTCTCCCCTTCTGTTACGGCGGTGAATAATGGCCGGAAAAGCGTTTTTGCAGAACATTATGATGTCACAGTGAAGTTGACCTTTGACCTTTTGGATACAAAATGTCATCACTTAATCATTTTATCCTATTAGACATTTCTGTGAAAAATGGTCATAATTAGCGTATGAATTCTTGGCCAAAAAACGTGTTATGTGAGGTCACGATGATTTCGACCTCCAAAATCGTTTATCTGAGAGTCCAAGTGGATGTTTGTGTCAAATTTGAAGAAATTTCTTCGAGGCGTTCCTGAGATATCGCGATCACAAGAATGGGACGGACAACCCGAAAACATAATACCTCCTATCGCCGACGAGGAACCATAAAGATGGCGCCCCTAGTAAATCAATAAATCACTCAAATATGATAAAACCCCTGCTATTCCTTTTCCCATTTAAAAAAAAATAACTTTCCTCACTCTTATTTTAATAGTCGTTTAGGTTTGTTTTGGCTCAGTGCTCCAGCAAAAAGGAAATTGATGGCTGAGGCAAAACTCGCTGCCTCCCAAAAGTATCAGAAATACCGTGAAATCCCACTTTGAGTCATTGCAGCGGCAGTTTATTTGAGATATAAAGATATGCAACATCTGGAGGTCTCTCCCAGTCAAACACAAGATAAGGGCACTTTTAAGAGTAAGTTTAAGACATTTATCTTTGAGAAAGCTTACAGTTTTTAAAGTGCTATTTTAGAGTCTATTTTATTTCTACTTTTATCTTTTTTTCCTCTGATTCTTTTAACTGTGCTATGATCTATGTCTTTTTTAATTGTAAAGTGCACTGAGACCATTCTACACGCTGAATCTGACACTTTAAATAACATTTGATTTGATAAGTTTTAAGTTGAAGTGCGTGGTTGCTAATCAGAAAGGAGGCCGATGTTTCAATATCGTATCTGCATGAAGTGTAAAAAAAAAAAAAAAAAAGGCAGCATTCATCTATTTGTAATTACCGTGTAAAACCCTTGAAGTTGCGGGTTTTTCCAGGGGGCCGACGGAGGATTAGTTTGTGTAAACACCTTCTGTCTTTATGACTTTCATCATGACTTACGCCACAAAACGCTGTCTTGACAACCAGGTTTGACGTCAGCAAAGTCGAGCCTAAAGCCTATAATTAATAGTTCACAAGGGTTCAAATAAAGTTTACTTTTCATTCGGTATTACCCCCAACTACGCTTGTGATCAGGTTCCCTGGACAGCCTTTGTTATAACTCATCAAAGACAAACCTCCACGCACGATCTGAAATAACCAAAGGGGACGAACCTCCCTTCAGACAGCTGGATGTTGTATTCATGTTGGAAACAAAGATCTAAGCGCATATTAATCTGAAAATGTAAAGCTAAGGTGACATTGAAAACATAAGTCGATGTGATTCGCTGTTCAGCTTCATGCATTTCTTACCGTTAGTGTACATATTGTAGCCTACATATTTTACACAGCTACGGGGGGAAATGTTCCTCTCAGCCGTGCGTGAGCGCAACTTTTTTCCAGAGGATCCCTTTGAAGAGATAACTTTGAAAATTATCTCGGTTGCTCCGCACGTAAATTCCCTTAACCGTTGTCAACAAGAGCATCCACTTTCCTGCTTCTTTATTCATATTAATTTACATGCATACGGAGCGATGGCAAATGAAACAGTGAACCTTTGTTGAGAGGGCTGCTGGTGACGCTCTAATGAATGGCTCTCTCATCCCTGAGAACGCAGTTTGTGACTTGCAGCCCGTGGCTGACACATTGGGGTGACACAATGAGACGAGGCTTGTGGAAAGACGGGAGAGCGGAGAACCCAGATAAAGCTGCTGCGCTGAGCTGCCAGCAGGGGGTCTTTGAGTTGTCTCCAGGAGAG
>JAOVVB010261308.1:0-19108 GCA_028570985.1 Heterobranchus longifilis
AGAAAACATGTCCAAATAGATAAAACGCAATCAAATGAAAATGATTCCCACGGGTCCTTGAAATCCTTGAAAGTTTGTGAGTTTGAGGGGTGGGGGGGGACATCAAGGCCTTGACAGTTTTTGAAATAGACATGGATCATTAAAAGTGCTTGAATGTATGTTTTGTGCAAGAAAATAAATGTAATTCTTTTAAATATTTTTTTTACTCAACATTAGTAAATAGTTTACATTTACATGTGTCTCCTTTAGTTGCCTCATAGTTTCACTGCTAGTTTTCATTATAAAAGTTCTCAGTGTTGTAACAGTAATTAACCTTTCAAACTATGTTGTGTTGGGTCCTTGAATTTGATGTTTAAGAAAGTGTGGGATCTTCACAATTTGATGATATATATGCAGTTGCACTGCAATTAGAGAAAACACAAACCAAAACAAGTTGCACAATAAACGTTACAAAACAAAGTTTCCAGGGGATACTGAAAACTGATTCAGGCAACAGGCATGCAAGTTGTTGCCATGGTTTGTGGCTCACTCCATGACTTAGTGTGTGTGACTACAGATAGGGTTCAGTTGCAAAAAAACAGTATCTATGTTTTTATTTTTTTCTCATATTTTTTTAATGTCCAATCCATGGAATATCAATCAAATTGGTGTTTGGTTGTTTTGATAAAATATCAAAAAATATTTTGTGTTTTTTATTGTGCACTCAAGGGAATATCAATCAAACTGGTGTGGTTTATCCATTTCAGGAATGGCTTTTATCTGTTTTTAGCAAATAAACTCTTCATATGTGACGTACAGATCAGAATCAGAACAGATCAGAATATTGAATCTGAAATACATTTAAATCTCAGTCGAAGTTAAGTGAATTTCTGTATTTGGTTGTGTTTCTGCATGTTTATATTGTCCATATTTACATGTGTTTTCATAAGAGCTCTCTCGGGGCCACCGTGGTTGAGGACATGTCAAATAAGCAAAAAAACAGTTTCTCTGGTTGAAATAAAACTCTACACACTCTTGGGGCTCAAATAGCACAGTATCACAGACATCATGGGCTAAAACTCTTTCTATTGTAGAATGCCCAAGAGGTTAAGAAGACCACAAAAGTAGCTTCTTAGAGCAACAGCCACTTCTCTCCTCGCCTCAACTCTCCTATTTTTCTTCCCTCCTCCTCTCCTCTCCTCCCCCCTCCACCCTCCTCTCTCTGTTCCGTCCTTCGGGAAAATGCACAGTGATGTCACAGCAGCTGAAAGAGTAACAAAGCACCGGTGCCTCTGTTGTTTTTCCAGTTTGTTTCTCGCTCTCTCTGTGTCTCCTTCGACCCCCTCCGTTCCCAACACCCTTTGCACCCCCATCTCTGCCCTCTCCATCTCCCTCTGGTTTTTGTTGTGTATTACCCCCACCACCACCACCACCACCACCACCACCATCCTCTTCACTCCAATCCATTTTGCAGCTGGGTCTGGAGAAGATGAGAAGTGGTGCTTTCTGTCCACAAATCAATAGGCCTTACTCACCTTTGAGTGAGGCTGCAGAGGCAGCATCATCACTGTATTCGGCTGTACAGAATGTGCAGTGGGGGAGAGAGAGAGGGAGAGAGAGAGGGGGGACCCAGGGGTGCTAGCCTGCCTGTCTAATGCATTATTGAGGAGTGCATCTCAGCCATCAGTTGCAGGTAGAAGGCTGAAATAGTCTTATTAGCTGCTGCAGCCTGAAGTGTGGTGGAAAACACAGCTGACCGCAGCTGAAATCCAGCGTCTGTGAGGCAGAAGCGGATGTTACTTTATGTGCTCTGGGATTTGTCTGGTGGGACTCTGGAAAAGTTGACTTGCATTGAAATATTGCTCGAGAGTTATTTTGACAGAGACAAATCATCAGATCCTCTCATCAAGTTGTAAATATTATTAAAGGTCATAAAGTAGTGCATCTTTGTATTACTGTCTTCGAGAGTAGATTTTTGGCATTTTTGACATTTAACAGGGACATATGCTCATTTTCAGCTTTATACTTGTATTTTGGGAATTTTATAGTTAAGAAAAGAACCTCTCTTTTTCAATTCCATCTAAAGCTAATGACGGTCACTTCAAAAAATAATGAACAACATTTACCTGTGTATGACTTCTTACGCTGAAGGTTTGGGATGCTTTTCATATATTGGATGCCTTATAATGATCAAAATATTGATAAAAATATATTCTAACATATGAAAAATATAAAGTTTGGTCTCAACTGGAGGACAGGAAAATTTGGGATTAACAATTTAATTATTTTGGCAAAATATTGTATACACAAATTAGCCCTATATTTACTGCATATCTAAATGAGATACTATACAAAAATATTTAAAATGTCAAATTGGAAATGCTGTATATTACATGCATATCTGTGTACCTTAATTCCTGATTGACCACTTCTGTTTTTTGGTTTGTCTTTCAATATTATTTATTTTTGTCCTTTTTTGTTAATTGATATCGCTCGCTCAGTAAACTGTATTCCTCCTCTGTCTGAAAATCTCTGTTTTAGCACCTGTCTCTGTAGGGGCACTTTATACCTATACATAGTATAGTTGTGACATCACAACTTCACAGAAGTCCTGACGGCTCATTTCAAGGCACAGTTTGTGAACACGGGCTGTGCGCATTTCTCCTTTTATTACTTATATAGCAACAAAACCTGCTTTAGAAAAAAAACAAAACAAAACATGGAAGTCTCACTTTTTACAATATGGGACCTTTAAAAGAAGTTCTAAATCCTGTAAGAAATCATTATCTTCCTGTATATGGACTGTATATGATATATGGATGTTTTATGAAACCCCTTCAGAGTGTAACAGTAGATTCATATCTGTATCTACTTAATTCGCAATGTGTTGAAGGCTGTTTTGACTCCATAGGCACAGGTCCGTTTCATTGAATTTTCAATAAACATCTTACCCCGAGGTTGTGCTCTTGGAAAAAATAATCTCTTCAGGCCCTGTCAGCATGGAGATCCAACAGCATACTAAAATATTCTCGACCAAAAAACCTAGAAAGCAAGTTTAATTTGGAAAGTTAATTCGCACCCCAGTGGTTCTGTAAATGGTATGAAAAACCAATGAGCATTGACATGCTATGAAAAATGCATGTCCCCAATAGAAGCATTTGATTCGGTCATCTATGAGCGAAATATGGGTGCTATGCTAAATGTCTGACGTGTAACTTATTCATGTAATGTTTTTAAATTTATGTAAATTGCATCATGCTATGCTGCCATTAAAAAATAAATGACAGCAACATTCAGCATGCTGTAGTTTGAAAATTTAAAAATGTTTCTTCCTTCTCTCTTCTGTGTTTTAGTGATAGTGAACAAACCGCAGCAAAGCTTTGACAAATACAACCTTCTTCTGCCTCAGTTAATATTAATGGCTTACACTCTAAAAGCAAACATACACTTTGTGAATAATCCAAACAATGTCAGTATCGCTTGTAAAATAATCTCATGTAGAGTGTGTGTGTGTGTGTGTGTGTGCGTGCGTGTGTGAGTGTGGAAAGGGGGGTTGACAAATCAGACCGGTTTGAACAATCCTGTCAATTTGGTTTAATTGGTTTATGGAGTGTGCTGGAGCGTGTGACAGCGTTCGGCAAATGGCATTTCATAGATGTGAATCCTGACATTCCTCCATAGATAATGAACAGAGCTGCATCTGTTGCTACGCAAAGGTCCCTTTTGTCAAAGCGGGATATGGTCTCTCCTTGTTAAAATATGAATGTGCAACTTTGATCAGCAATAAAGGCGCTGTCTTCCTCATCACTGTCGAGTATACAGTACAGTGAATGTTCCAAATGTACATGCTCTGTGTGTGTCCGATGAGAGCCTCGGTGAAACCTCAGTAATGTTAGGCTGATAAGACTTACAGGAGGGAGCTGTTTTTGTCTAATTAGGCAGAGCAGAAAGGGAACTTTAACTGGGGCAAAGAGAAACCAGGCCAAACCCTATTATATCTAAAATACCTGATGCTGTGAGACAGCACTGTAATTGCACCAGCTAGCTAAGCTAGCCTCAGGACGTGCTGCGCAGACCCACCTATGCAACGATCGCCCAGCTGGGTTTGGAAAGAGCAGCTACACAATGTTGCTTAATTACATCTCACAAGACTAACTTAATTAAATCTCCTCTGCCTCTCATACTTGATGGTTAGACCTAAAAGCTGATGATCCAGATCCATGAAAGTAAAACGTGTGAAATTCTGGGAATACAACCATCCATTTGACCATGAGTAAATGGTAAAAGGTTGATATTTTAATCTCAATTTACCGCTGGGATACATGTATATGTAAATAAGTGATTCCCAACCAACCACTGTTCGTTTGTTGTTTGCAACTAAAAGTCAACATTGACTTATTTTAACTTTACGTAACAAATGTAACTATGTCACATAATTATGTCATGTACGTATGCACAGAAGTGACATAACGTACAATCTTTTTCAAAACTTAACCAAGTGGTTTTGGTGCCTAAATCCAACCAAAACTGCAACTGTTTTACAATGTTAACAACGTGTTTAAAATCGCACCCGTTACGTTTAGGTATGAGGGTGGAAAATGCACATGGGCCATATTTCCTGCCACCACTAGGGTCACTAATTTAGTAAACACTCCTATGGGTGACCTGTGTGGTCATATGGTTTGGAGGACTTGTTAAGTTAATAGTTAAAATTAATGGATAAATGGTTAAAAAATCCAACTCCTGTCACAAGTGGTAGTAGTTTGAATGCAAATTTGACCCAACCGACACAAACATGGACACTTCAACTGTATGAAAACATGATTAACCACTTTAATATAATGAATCATGTGAAATAACATCCAGCACAAAATCAGTTCAAATGGACATGTTTGGAACAGGGCAGGTTGTGTCCATGCAGGGGTACTTAGGGGGGGTATGTTGATGATGTAAATCATACAACTGTAGTTTGTGGAGAATACTCACGGCCGTCAGCCCATGCTGACAAGTCAGACTGCATTGCTGCTCACATTAGTTTGGTCGTTGCTAGCCTCACAGACGTGTCACATCCAATTACCTAAAAAGTGAACTTAAGTGATATGCATCTGGAGCAACCGCCATCTTACAATTACACTACATAATATTGTGTGAATTGATTCATTGGCCCGTAACACAATGTCTTATTCACAGTGTTCAGACACAGGCAGATGCATGTATCTTTCTCACACACACACACACACACCCCCACACACACACATACACACACAAATAGATCTGCTGCTGCTCCACTGAACTGTGCATCCCCCAACAGGTCCTCAGTGGAAGTGAGGACTCCTCCTAAACACTCCTGTGTTTTGAGCAGCAGCTCATAGTGACATAACTGGACACAAAGGAGCTATTGTTGGCATCCAGTGATACTGAAACTGCCTTTGTCATTCCTTCTATACATTCTAGACTCACCACGATACTGGGGCCGATTACTGTCAATAGCTTCAGTGTATTATACGTTCAGTCAGTGGCCTCACATGAAACGTTAGAGGCTGGATAACCTGCTAAAGCCTGTGTCAGAGACCCGCAGATAACACCAGTAAGCTGTATCCATCATGCTGTCCAGTTCAACTGTAGGTTTCTTTTTTTTCTCACAATATAGCATTGGATTGTCTCACATTCCTTTGCACTTCTCTAATACTATAGGTAACATGCAGACAGGCAGCGAGCCACACCCTGAGGCTGAACCCAGAGTGACCTGATAACTGCCTGCCAGGTCAGGGGAGGTTATTGTCCAGGAAATGGATAGTTGTCCTATGCCCTGCTGACCCGCGGCACTGTTTGCAAACCCCTATTTACACAACATTGTGCTCAGTTGCAATGTCCTTGAAAAGTGAAGCAATGAGGGAAAGCTGCCAGGAATCTGGAGCAATTTACAAAAATTACTTGATAGGAATGCAGTGCAGGTGGATATGTGCTCTGGAAGTACAGGAAAACAACTTTAAAACTAGCCTGGGAACCTGACATATCTGCTGAGCTCATGTTTCATTTGCTCTGGCAGATGCGTCTGGCTCTTCTCCCGATTCCCAGTAGACCAGGACTTAGTTGATTCAATCACAACTGTTTAGATCTAATATGGGGTGGGTTTAAGACGATGACTGACAGAGGAGCGTCTTACTAGAATGTAGTTACAGAATGTAACCGGTCTCTCAGCACATTGCTCTGGTTGGCTGTAGGTCATGTTTTGTACTGTGGTTGATTGTAGGTCTATCTAATTGCATCTAGAGGCATTTTGGTTTGATAATGCGACTTGGAAATCAAAAATGAACAGAGAAGTTCCAGACTAATTGGCAAATGCATATTAGTCTGGAACCACAGTTCATTGATGATGCCAGGCAAGAAACACTGGCTAGTTGGAAATGGTGATGCACTCCTTACCATTGTGGTTTTAATCTGATATTTTTAACTTGTCAATACACTAACTTTTTCACACGGGTCCTTAAAAAAAATTTTGAAAATAGTTTTTGAAAATAGACATGGGTGCTAAATATGCGCTGTCTGCATGTGTCTCCTGCAGTTGCGTCATTGTTTCACGCGCCAGCCTGCTACAGGTAGTTCTCATTCTGAGGATTCAGTGTTGTAACAGTAATTCACTTTGATCCATGGTGGGTCCTTGAATTTGAGGGAATTGGGTGTCAGTGTCCTTGAATTTGCTGTTTAAGAAGGTGTGGATACCATATTTTCAGCATTTTCAGTAGCTGTCATGGTGTCACAGTTTGAGTTATCTGTATTCTAAATAAGCCATTCCTGCTGAAAAAGATTATTGGCTAAATTGGCTACAGGTTAATAATGTATATCAACTATATTCATATCAATATTCAGTAAAATTCCACTTCAAATTTAAAAGCCTCTAAAAGCAAGCATATTGTGGAGACAGGAACCTCTGTGTCATAACTTCTTCCAGTGCAGATGATAACACTGATATATGGCAAAGCTTAAGGACCAACATTCTCACTCTGTGTAAGTCAGATGGCATTGTGATTTAAGGAACAGAATGTGTGGACCTTTCCTTCTGTGCACGGTGGTCTTTGGTTTGAACACTAAGCAGGCCTGTGGAGGTACAATCCCAAAAAGGGGCCCATTCAATCAATCTAAGACGTCCAAATATAAATAAACCTGTATGATGGCAGCGGTGGGTGGCTGGGTAGCGTTTTTCGGCATGGGGAACCGCAAGCCTCGGGGAAATAGAGCAAGAAAAAGCAAGCAAACCGTGACCCAAAGTGATTTGTACCTCTAGAGTAACTTCATTGGGACCCTCGGGGTGCCATACAATGCAGCGTATATTGGATTTGTTTACACCTCACTTGGCCTCAAAGGCCACCACAACGGGTGGTGGTAGAGGGAGGGTCAAAGACGGGGATCATGGCTCCATTTGCAGATTGAGGGCGCGGAGGGAGAGCTCTGCCTCTCTTTTGAGAGCAGACGCGAGGTCAGTGGACTCAGATCTCGATTCTATATGCTCCAAATGGGAGGACAGGCTAATAACTGTTTTGGGATCAGAGGGAGATGAACGCCCGTCTCGAGGCAGACAGGACACACGCAGAGGCTGCAGACAGGACTTGACTTGTGGATCACATTAATCCCATCGGTGCAGCTTAACTCCTAAATTGATGTCAATCTTCCTAACCACAGCGTGCATGCACATGGAGAAGACACAGACGGACAGGGAGGTGGTGGTTAGGAAAATGACAGAATGTACGGTGATATGCCAGCACAGTTGCCAGAATAAAATGTTGGCATTGTAGGTTTCTGCAAACCACGGATATGTTACAGTTATACACTTCATATCAACATTTCTAAAGTGACACAGTTCAGATTACATGTATATGAGGAGGCGTATACAAGTGTTCGAGACCAACAAAACCATAACAAACATCCTTATTTTAACCCAAACTACAATGTTTTTCCTAAACTTTCTCCCCTAGTTTTGTTGCCTAAACTTAAGTTTTGTTTGAATACACAAAACTCCAACTGTAGTGAAGCGTCAAAAGTTTGACGCATAAAAGTGAAAGTGAAGTGGCGTACTATTTATACACTTTCTTGTCAGATCACATTGATATCCACTACATATGAAATGTACAACTGTAACATATCCATGGATTGGGTTGGATATGCTGTATATTTGTCTGTTACAGGTAGAGGCTTACCAAAGAGTAAAGGCTAAATTATGCTCCCATTACGTACAAAAACATGTACTATGTAACCGCCACTGCCCACTGTCCTTTACATTGGCAAAAGATGTTAAGCAACACATCCACCAGAGGGCAAACAAGAGTCAAAAAAGTTTCTGACAACAACAAACACAGCGACGGTAGAGGAGGTCGTCTGTGAAGTCATTAAATACATCGTTACAGGAAACATTTCTATATTTATGAAATATACATCGGCATTCCATTCCGCCATTTTTTAAATGTCTCCGTCATGTCCTATGGTTGTATCTCGCTTGAACTATTGCCTACACTGTCCCCGCGATTTCCGGTGGTACTGCTCGGTATCCGCAAGCTGTCAGAAGAGATGCAGAAATATGGACGAAATGAGACGGACAGAAGGCTCAATACATGACCAATTGCCTGTTAATAGTTTTTATTGTAATTCTTGAGGATATAAAAACTGGAAACAACAATTTTCAGCCCCTATTAAGAGCTCACCAGATGACCAGCAGTCTACACAGTAATGACTGAACTGTCTGACAATGTTGGTACTGTACAGCCGTGGACCCGGGGCCGTTGTGTAGTTAAGGGGATCTCTGTGTGAGCGTACAGGGAGCTGGCTGCCAGCACGAATGCAGCTGCAGGGCTTAAGGAGCCAGAGGCCCGGCTGTATGAATGCATCAAGTAGATGTTAATTGGCGGCCCCGCTTTCTGCCACTAGTTGAACTCCTCCCCCTTCCCTCCCTCCCTCCCTCTCTTCCCTCTTTTTAAGAACAAATGCCACATTCCTGCCATCAGTTATCTGCTCTGCTGACAGCCCCAGTGGCCCGTGGAGGACTCCCCCCTGCAACCTGTCCACTCCAGGATGAGGCCTGTTTACACAGCGCTGATTGGGAGCGCCCTGCACTGCCCTTGTGACCTCTCCCCCCCTCTTACGCCCCCACTCTTTCTCTCTTCTCTCTCTTTCTTTTCTGCATTCCTATTCTCTCTTGGCCTCTCTCTCTCTGCTCCCCCCCCCCTCTGTGGTTCTTGCGCCCTCACAACCCACACCCCTCCGTGGTTCTCTGAAGCACCCACAGTGGGACGGGGGGCGGCGCTGCTCTGCGGAAGCCCAGGCAGCGGAGATATAAATCAGTCACGGTTTTTACAGGCCTTCCTTAAGTGAGCCCAAGGGCCATGGCGGGTCTCGGTGGTGGCTGGCCCAGATTTGCAGCTTATTCACAGGGAAGAAGTGACTTTTGTTCTGCTTATAGACACTCAGTTTCAACACTCCAAGTTGCCCTGATTCAAAGGGATTCAGAAGCAGACTAATGTTTCCATTCCACTGACATGAAAAATAAGATGGCGGAGGAATTTTATCTCTCAGGAGCGTGATGGCAGTTGTGGTACATTACACACCTTGATTGCACATTTGATAAATTAAGAATGATATAATATGTTTTGAATGTGGAAAAAAAAAATCAACACTGGGCCATTGTCTTTTTAAGTCAGAGTTAATTTGAGATATTTCATAGTCACCTGCTCTGTCAATGAACACAATGTAATTTTTCAACATCAGTTGGACTAAATATCTAATGCAATGCATTACAACAGCCCTGCAATAAACAGTATGCTTGTGAAGCCGGGACTATTGGTCCGACAGCCCATTGTTCCAAAATCCCAATAGTCTGATGACTTGTTATCCCGAAAACAAAAGCCCACTGCTCAGAAGTCCTGTTGCTCTGAAAATAGACATTTTAAATGACTGATGAGGCAAAGAAAGTCTTCAAATGTCTGCTTCCTACTGTCGGGGGAAACCTCCATTAACATATTTTTAAATTTAACAGAGCCGAGCTCATCTACTCCTTCTTTTTAAAATTTTAATTTAACCTTTATTTAACCAGGCAATTCATTAAAAACACATTCTTATTTACACAGGCGGCCTGGCAAAAGGCAAAGCCTCTTGAGCTTCTTCTAAAACATCATTCATGATTTCTAACGACTCATAAACTGACACTAACTCATTGGGCAAACATGATTTAACATAATTATGTATTAATTTTAGCTCCATGTAAAGTGAATAAATGTGATGTCTACCTTAATTACAGATGCAGTTTACACATTTTTATAGCATTTTTAATTATTATTTTATGGTGTGATAATGCTGTGGTTAAGGTCTGGTTAGGTTTAGGCACAAAAACCATTTGGTTTGGGAAAGTGATTAAAATGATCACTTGTAGCCTCCATCAAAATATAGGTCTACTAATATATTAAAAGTGGGGTGTGTATTTTCGGAGCAATGAGCCTTCGGAGCAGTGGGCTCCAATGGAACATTTTTCAGACTATTGGGGTTTCGGAATATTTGGCTGTCGGACCAACGGCATGGCACCTGTGAAGCCTATGAAGTTCATTCATATGAAGTCATTTTTAAGGTTGTTCTTTGTAGTTTTGTTGCACTAGATTGCGTTACTGAAAGATTAGCTATGTATTTTTGGGATTGTTGCTATTTTAGCTTATTCTATTGCTAGCAGCTCTGTGAGTCTGGATAGGCACAGCTGTGTTTCGAGCTAACATGCTTATGTTTAGCAGGTTTAATGTTTCCCACATTCACATCTTAGCTTAGTGTGTTAGCTTGCTAACATTGACTAACGCTGATGGGACTGTTATTAGTTTTTAAGATATTTGAACCAAAGCACTGGACAAATGAACATGTTTTCCTGATGATGATGATGATGATGATGCTGATGATGTTAGATGGAAAGTAGTATATAATTCATCCTGCAGGGGAAATAGGCTAATACCCCATTTACACCTGGCATTAAAATGTGATTTCTATCTGTATCTGGAAAAGGAACAATGTATGTTAATGCAACGTTTACATGCAGAAAGCTTTATGATCGATCACGATATTTGAAGGTGGTCTGGCACTCATTGTGATTGGATCTCAGCCATCCAAAACAAATCATACAGTGTAATCACATTTAATAATAAAAATCCTTCCCAGCAAGACCAAAGATTATCTAACTCTTCCTGCTAGCTTAAGTAAGCCTTGCAAAAGTTAAGTACTAGCATCAGCTAACAAGCATTTTGTGCACATCTGTACAACATTTTGTGACAATCCATCAAGTAGATGTTGAGATATTTCACTAAACAACGCTGTTGGTGCTACAGGAAAATATGGGATCATCAAAGTCATATAAGCTTCATCCGCTGTGGAATAATTTGACAATCCATTCAATAGTTGCTGAAGTTGTTTCAGACTGGACCAAAGTCGTGGCTCAACAGACTGATAGACTGATATTGCCATCTTTAGAAACAGACAGTCAATCAAATATGCAGTCAAGTAATCAGGTCATCTATATGTTTATTCCTGTTTCAGATGTTTGATCATAATATCTTTGTGTTGTTTGGATGATCATGTGTCAGTTAATGTTCAAATGGCCACACATGTCATTGCTAACAAAGAGTGCATTGCATAAACCAAATTTCTGCTCTATTTTAATTTCATAAATTAACTGTTTGCCCTGCTGTGAAAACAGACTTCAAATGAACTGTTAAATACTTTGAGAGAGAGGGTGTGTCAAAGTGAAGCAGGGGAAAAAACAAGCAGAGCGAGAAGGGAGGGAAAAAAAGGCAGATAAGGAGGGGAAGAGGGAGGGAAAAGGGAGGGAGAGGAGCAAAGAGACAAAACTGTACATCGGCGTGGTTTGTGTCGAGGGGCCGGGCGCACGCCTCTGAAGACTGGGGCCCCCGAGCTTCCAGCTGTGTGAAGGGTTTCTCTGGAGCTTGTCATCACATTGGGAGGAGGCTGCACGGAGGCGGCTAATATCCTCCAATTGCAACCGCCCTGTAATCTGCAGACTACACTACACTGCACTAAAGAGAAAACAAGGGAGGTGGAGAGAGAGTCTGAGCTGCCTTCAGTTTGTGTAACCATAACTCCAATTCTAATCCAATAATTGAATACATTATTGAAATTAAAAAATATATTTTCATAGCAAATCTAATTTCATCGAGTTAAAAATCAAGTCCCACATTTTTTATATCATGTTCTTTAAAGGAAAACACCAAGAGAAAACACCACATTACTACTACTAGCAGACAGGGCTGCAACCATAGACTGTAGAAGTGGGTGGCTCCTGGTGGCTTCGGCCATTGCCATCTTGGCAGTGACTGACGTCGCCAAACTCCTGGCTAACCCAAAAATGGGCATCGAGGTGGAGCGTGGATGGAGCTGAGGTAGGCCGAGTGAAGCCTATAGTCTATGCTAGCCACCTGTGACAGCACCCACCTGTCACTCAAAGCAGCAAACATGTTTATTTCTGCTGTAAAGTTGGGCATTTTGACATGGGGGTCTATGGAGATTGACTCGGTTTTGGAGCTAGCCTTAAGTGACCATTTGATGAACTGCAGTGTTTGGCACTTCCACGTTGGCTTAATATTTCAGTCCCAGAGGTTGACACTGGTCGCAACTAATGATTATTTTAATTATAATCTGCCAATTATTGACGATTAATTGTTTGGTCTAGAAAATGTCAGGAAATCGTGATACATGTCCATCCATGTCCATGTTTCTCAAAGTCCAAGGTGATGTCTTTAAAAGATATAAGAAGACAGAAAAAGCTGAAAATCTCCATATTTAAGAGGCTGAAAACAGCATTTTCTGCCAGTTTTGCATTTAAAAAAATGCATGATTAATTGATTATCAAAATAGTTTTCCTGTCGACTGACCAATCGATTAGTCGACAGCACACTGTGTTGACTGATAGTACTGTAGCTTCTACAGTTTTCCAATGGCAGCTGATTAATTATATGAACAAAAGTTTTGAATTGAAAAGTGAAAAAATTAAACACTTCTGTCAGACTTGACTCATGACTAGTGTTGTTTCAACAAGTGGATGTGGTGTATAAAGACAATGCTCAGTTTAAAACCTCTGCAGTAAACAAATATGTGTTCAGTTAAAATAGTAAATTAAATAAATTACACTGCAACAAATATTGAATGAACTGTATGTGTGAAGAATCTCTGCCCTTGTCTTTTCATTGGGCCCTGTTCCAGATTATCAATTTTTAGTGTTGTATCATTTATTTTAGGCAATTAATTTTATTACTTAATTCATCCCAAATAAACACAACACTTTGTTTCAGTTGTGTACTTGAATTTGTGTTTCAAAAATGATGATCTGGTTCCCAGTCATTGTGATAATTGTATGCTTAGTGAATTAGTATTTTGTATGTGTCTGGTGTTTCTGGCCACCTGCTCGTTTAGGGATATCAACCGCAGGTGTGCCTCATTGCATCCTGGAAACAGTGAGTGGACTTTGAAGAAAGGGGGGACCTGCTGCGCAGCAGATTACATTCTATTAAAATAATTCTAATATTACATTATATTAGTGCACTCATTTTTGAAAGT
Source organism: Heterobranchus longifilis (assembly GCA_028570985.1). NCBI lineage: Eukaryota > Metazoa > Chordata > Actinopteri > Siluriformes > Clariidae > Heterobranchus > Heterobranchus longifilis. The sequence continues at coordinate 13,570 of JAOVVB010261308.1, forward strand.
TTGTATCACCTCACGCCAATAATACCAATAAGTTACCAATAAGTATCAGTAGTATTTATTACTGTGTGCTGCTTGAATGCCTGACATTTTGAAGCCACCCCTGTGCTTACCTGAGAAGATGGTATGTTCCAAATTAGCTGAGTCAGAAACAGCTCCAGCCACTCCTCTGTAGTGGCAGAGAGGGTGGCAGTTTGCTGTGAGGGTCTGGGGCTTTTTAAATTTGTTTGTTGATTTTATTTGGGGATTTTTTGCCTCTCGCTTTTCAGTTCTCTTTCCATGAAGCACTCTATGATTATTTTTTCAACCTAGTAGATCTACACATCATATGATACAAATCCTAGTGGCCTATTATCACTCAACACTTTGAACTTTGAGTTGACTTGAAGCATCACAGCACAGAACACAGTGATAATTTGTTTTCATTACCCAGAACTTAGTGTGTCTGGGTCGTATATTTCCAAAAACACATTACTGACAGTGTCCTGGCTGTGCATCTCCTCAGCCATTGTCGTGGCATTTGTGTATCCGACCTGTGATTCGAATCAGTTTCAAAATGGATTGGGTTCTTCCTACACCCTTTCACCAAGTTTCATGAAAAGCAGCCTAGTAGTTTTTCTGTAATCCTGCTGACATAAAAACAAACCAAAAACATATCCTCCTTGGCAGAGATAATTAAGTAATCCCTTCAAGTAATGTATTTTTAAAGACAGTAACTGTATTCATAATACCACAAATTTTAAATATAACTAACAGTTACTTATTTTGTATACATAAACCTGTTCGTTGTTTTCCGTTCCTCCCCAACCCTGTGCATGACCACCACAAAAATGCCAATTTGTCCTAAAAATTGGTGTCATTAAATTTAATGATCCTATTTTAAAACCTTACTTTCATTTTAAAGAGTTTCACAATCAGCTGATGATTCCACGACCGTGACTCGACCCCAATGCAGTTTTATTTCGAGGTGCAGAAAGTTTGAGACCAGACAGACCCAGTCAATCACATGAAAATGACATTAACATTTTTAAAACAAGATTAACATTGGAAACAAACCCCCCTGGTTGGATTTTCCCCCCCAATTCTTTTCAGACAAAATAAGATTTCACTCCTCAGCACCAGATTGAATGACGTGTTAAGCAGCACGAGTGGATTCATTTGCAGTGTTGAGGAATATTGTTGCTCATGGCATAATGTAGGTTGAATGGGGACACAGAGGGGAGGAATGGGGTGGGTGACCTCAGAAGCAGTGACCCAGAGTGAGTCCCATGTCCCCCGGTGGCCGTGCCCCGCTCAGCCCCAAATTCCTGAGCGTCTCCAACCTTCGGACAGCCTCCTCTGCAGACAAACAGCGGGGTCCACGTCCCATTCAGTGAGCTTCTTGGAAAACTCTTTTATCTTGTTTAGCGCACGCTGCCCCATGTTGGCACGGGACCAGCAGGTTCATGGAATCACACGCACGCGCACGCTGGGATGTGTGCACGAATGCAAACACAGACTGAGGTTTAGGTTACTGATTCACAAAGTGTTTTCAAAAGCTGTCATTTACCCTATTGGTCTGTCATTAAATGCATTTGAATGAGATCAGAGCAATTATAATTTACAGTGCTTGATGGTAAAAGGGAAAAGACGAGAAAAGAAAACAGTGGAATAAAGCAGACAGTGCCTTCATGTGGTTGTGCTTTTGAAAACCCCTGTGAACCAGAGGGGTGTGTGTCTTGTTCTGTGCCGAGTTGAATCGACACTACCTTCAGGGCTGAAATATTTATCTTGTACGCAGTTTTCCCACTGGTCATGGGGTTTCTGGAATATTATGGAATTTAGGGAGGTGGACAGGAGATGACAGAGAATTTGATTAAATTTGACAAATTGTGTGGGTGAGTCAGGTAGTCTTACACATTCATTGCATTAGATGGCTTTTAGCCAAGCTGTAGTGGAAGAAGATTGTTTACACTTTTAGGAAAATGACAATGACTAACCAAGAAGGAATAACACCCATTGGTCATGGAAGTGCTGCAACTACAGTGTGTAAAGATTTATTTATATGGCGCTTTTACAAGTTACAAAGTGTCATAATAAAATCCTTATATTGACGTTGACTACTTAAATTAACTACTCAACTTAACTTATACATAACAAACATAGACTACTTATTTAAACCCAAACCATAATGTTTTCCTAAACCTAACCAAGTAGTGTACATAAACAAGTAGTTTTGTTTGAATTCACAACGTTAACCACGTCTTTACAACTGCGACCATAGTGGAGCATCATAGTTTAAAGCGTAGGGTTACCCATTACGTTAAAAAGTGGCAAACAAAAGTTTTTTTTAAGCATAAATTCAATCGCCAGAAGCTAACAAACTACACCACGGTCACATGACTCATGTCACCGTCACCATTACTACACTGACGGTGACGTCAACCTCTGTAGTCTCATTTAGCCACTTGCTAGCAACCGCCTTTTTTAAGACATTTAAAAGCTTTAAAATTCACGTCATAGAACAAAATGTTACAATCTCATAAGCTTGTGTTAACCACAGGCATCTAACCAAAAACCCATTCCAAAACACCCATTGACTTTGAGACGAGGGAACCGGAAGTGCAAAACTGCTAACTCATTTCTGGGTTTTAGGACTCATTCCTGCAGCACTCGAGATCTAAGATCTATTAAAACCAAAGTATTTCATACAAAATCAAACAGACTCGGTTTACACGATAACACCATAAGTCGCACCAAAGTTGAATGGAAGCGATTCGTCCTGGAGCACAGAGCACACACTGATGTCATGGTGTGAAATGTTGGAGAGAAAAAAGGCGTGTGATTGGGGATGAGGGCTCTGACTCTGCCCGTTATTGTCTGGCTAATGTTTAGAGGTCAGAGGGACATAAAGGCCTGACTGACAGTAAGGACAGGCCTGGTGTTGGACAGGTCAAGGGTCAGGCCTCTGCTGAAACACCCCGATTTATGGCTCCTCGGACTGCTGGGTCGGGAACTGGGCATTGTTTGGGGATGTGATCATTTCCATAACACTGTGTGTGTGTGTCCATGTGAGGGAGAAAGAAGCTCTCTGAGCAGCTAGAGAGTTTGTGTAATCCTTAGGAGATCTGGATGGCTGTGTGTGTGTGAGAGAAAGAGGCTGTGTGTGTGTGTGCGTGTGTGTGCGTGCTTGAGACAGAGACGTGGTGTCTGGAAATAGCAGCGAGGAGGCTTGCTCTGCTGTTTGCCTTCCCCAAGTTTGATTTGACATCCTAATTGCCACATGGAGGAACAAAATACTCTGAGGTTCTCCAAATTGAAGTCGATGTCGAACCAAGCAGGCTATGTTTAGCGGCCTGGGCTATCTGTGGAGGGCCTACATTTACTGTCGCTCACTCTTCCTCTCTATGCTTCTGTATTTTTTTTTTCTTCCTCTTGTGTCTCTTCCTGAAGGAGGAAGTGTGGAGACAGAAAAAGAGAGAGAAGATTGACTGGAGGGTGCCGGCACAAGAGAAAAGTGGGTAGAAAGAGAGTTAAAGATAGAGGGAGAGAGAAAGGACGAGCAGCGGAGACAAATTGGAAGATCACTGCTTTTTATGCACCCCTCCAGTGAAACTCCCCAGCCAGGCCGAGCACACGCACACACGCACAGACACACTTTTTTTCCCCCCATCTTCCTCTCCTTCTCTATCCATCTCCTTATCTTACCCCTCCCTTGCTTTCTGTCTCGATACACCCTCTAGCAGCAGCAGGCAGCCCAGGCAGGTAGCTGACAGGCAAACTGAAGGCTGGCAGACTGGAATAATTACATGTGGCTGTCTGCGTGGAACATGACAGCTCTACCTTCAATTAAGCCTGCAGAATGCATTTTCATCACCCGCCGAGAGCTCCTGGCCTCGCCCGCCCACCAGCCTGCCGGGCTGCCTGCCCGTTGTACACCACGACGGGGCACGGAGCTGCAGGATGGAGAAGAATGGGGAGCGAGGGAGTGACACACACACACACACACACACACACACCATTGTCGATACAGCATCAGCTTCCCTCAGATTACGACTATTAATGAGCACCAAATGCGATCAGCGCAAAGCCTTTTCCACGCCAGTCATAAAGTGAAGGGGGGAATCAAAGTGGATGGAAGCTACACGTGGAGTAACAAACCAAAATACTGACAATTAACCTCTGAACCCAGCCTGACGCTGCCTGTATCCGACCACTGCACCCCCACCACCCAAAACTGAGCCATCAAAGGGTGACATGGCTCTGATGCTGATGAGCGGTAACTACAGAAGCAAAACGTTGGGAAAGGAGTCGGTGCTCGCTAATACTGAATACACACTTTGTTTACACACTTGAAATGCATTTAAAGGGCCCATATTGTAAAAAGTGACATTTCCATGTCTCTTGATTATAAAGCAGCTCCAGGGTGCTATATAAATACTGTGGAAGTATCAAAATCCACAGAGAAATGCACACAGTCCGTAGTCAGAAACTGGGCCTTTAAACGAGCTGTTTAGTTGCTGTGAATTGCAACACAAAGTTTGTGATGTCATAACTATAAAAAAATATTAACAGCAACATTCATTACTTAAATTATATTCATAATGACATGGATTTGTGCTCCTTTCAAGATATTAAGGGTGCGTTCAATCTACCGGGTTCCTCGTTGTTCTTTTATTTGCAGCTCATACGGTGTCCCATGGCAACAACCCCTGTCCATTCATTCTCCTTATAACATGTTTAATATATGAGGAAAAACCAGGAGTTTGGTGTCCACACTGTATCAATTATTTCTGGAGGCTTCTTGTGATAACCTGCCCCTGGATAGAATATGGAGACGTGACTGTCCAGGTCTAGATCCTGACTGGAAGAGTTTCTGATCAAGCATGAAGGAGGCCTCTCATAATCCTGATCGCCAACAGATTCACTTCAACTATGTTCATAGAATATATTTAACTCTGCGTAAACTACATCACATGAAAACCTTAATGATCGCTTGTGTCGTTTATGCACTATGAATGTCCCTGGCACTTTTCTCCACATAATGTGGGACCGGTCTCACGGTTCTGGACTTATCAGTTATCAGTGACAGTGCCAATAACCATGCCTGTCCTGTTGTTGAATTATCTTTCAAAGCTCAATTTCACCAAGCTTAAAAAGTGTATCTTACTAGCTGGCCTGACAGCTGCTAAAAAGATGATTGTGGTACAATGGAAGGACACTGGGTCCTCACATTCCTGGATGTTATTTATCTGGAGCTGTTGATTACTCGAATTAATGGGGCTACTGAGATTAGCTTAAACAACTGGCATCCTGCTGCTGGATCCCTGAAGGGTCTTTTGGTTTGATTCTCGCCCGTGTGCGCGCGTGCGTGTGTGCGTGCATGTGTGCGCAGAGAGTACAGATGCGGAAGACCCGGAAATGCTGACCAATCAGAGCAGACTGAGCTTTTTCGGGCGGTGGAGGTTAAAGAGACAGGCACAAAAATGGAGCGTTTCAGACAGAGGGGTGAATACAGGTACATTCAGACAGACAGTATGAGAAATATAATGTGTTTTTTTTA
>JAOVVB010261317.1:0-19107 GCA_028570985.1 Heterobranchus longifilis
GCGATGTCCGACAAGAAATGTGGGCTTTTCTTTTGTGCATGCATCTCTACCCCAGTCTTGTAAATTGTTGGTTTATGTACAGTAACCATAGCAACGCACAGAACTGACAGTAAACAGGCAAGACTGGCTGCAAACTGTGGTAAAAACCCAAATTGAGATGCATATTCTGAATGTACTGTTTACATGTCCAAAGAATGCTTCTAAAACTGGAACGTTACCGCCATATCCCACATGTCTTAATGGGAAAACACTATATTCGGAAAATGGCATTTTTTGGAATATCCAAACGGAATATGCTGTTGACATGACCTGTATCAAATTCTGAATATTGTCATATTCAGAATAATAGTGGAATATTAGTGTGAATGTAAACCTACTCACTGTTCACAAGGTCGAATACAACCTGAAATACAGGAAGAATAACCTCAGTACAAACGGTCTGACAAATTTATCAAACATTTATCGCTATGTATTATGATACCACCAGTTAAATTATGGTGCAAAAGAAAGACAGAACATATGCAAGTTGCTCAAGGACATTTGAGTTCTTAAGACTGACCAATCACACCATAAACAGACAGCACCAACACAGCACGAACTTTCTGTCAGTGACCTGTGTGTGTGTGTGTGTGTGTGTGTGTGTGTGTGTGTGTGTGTGTTAGATGTGACTGAGGCAGGAAATCCATACTGCCGGTTGGGATAAGCCCAGCTCTCTCGGACCAGCATTATCATTCCCGACCTGCTTTTGTCCGGCCACAGACACATTCTTTCTGCACCGACTGCTTCTCTCTGTCCATTCCTCTAACAACAGCGAGCAATACTGAAACTACATTAAAAAAACCCACCAAAACAGGTCTCAGCTGCACTTGTTTTGTTGAGTTACCATTTTAACAAGTGTGTGCATGTTTCTCCTTTAGTGCATCCTCAAATGCATTTCTGAGAACCAAAGCGTAATCGAAAACGCCGAAAAAGAACAAAACTCTCCAAAGTTACATTCCACATGCCACTATTTATAACGTCAAGGAGGGGAGGGGTGGAAAGAGAGGTGAGAGAAAGAGAAATGAGGACAGACAGAGAATCGAGGCGTGTAATAATAGTTTCAGAGAGAAGAGGGAGAGGTTCCAGGTTGATACTCGGCTGTGAAACACACAGAGGGGATTCCTCTGTGCAACAGAGACAGCTTTGTCTCACCAGCCTACGACTAGAATAGATGTTACAGTCTCTTTTGGCAGCGAGTCCTGGTTGAAAAAGGGGTATGGAACGAGGTGGGAACAAAAGGATTTACCAAAGTAGTTCAAGAGTGAAAAAGTGAAAAAGAAAAAGGTGGTAAAAAAGAATTCCCAGACCCCACTGCACCCCAGTTTTCCCTGTCCAGACATGTTGTTGCCCTTGGTGGTAGGGAGAGCCACTCACTGTCCCTACCACATTCCTCTGACCTGCCTTCAATGGAGGCACAGAAAGACTAGGTTATAAGGTTGTAAGAGCGGGAGGGAGGTGTCCATTTCAGAAAAAGGGAGAAAGGAGAGGAAATGTAGAAGTCATGTCTCTAGTGTGAGGTGAGGAGGACAGGAAAGAGAAAATATGGGTTGAACCTGCTGAAAATGAAGCTGTAAGAGTTGGCTGTTGTCTGTTTTATGGCGCCTCTGGGGAACAATTTTGTCCAAGAGCCAGACGACAGAGACAATAAGGCGAAAGGAGGGTCATTTTCTTACTGCCCTAAACCAAAGCAATATCCTTGAAACACTGCAGTTTGTGGCTCTTAAAAGTCACCATTCAATGCAGTGTGCATTGCCAAATTGTAAACTATGTTCAGACACACACATTTCTATCAACTGAATGAAGTGCTTTGAACATAAAAGCTGTGATGTAATGGAGAAACTGGAGAAATTTAATTGTAATGTTGTTCTAGATCAGGGGTTCCCAAGCTTTTTCAACTCGAGACCCAAAAGAGAATTTTGCTGTTCCTTCTGGGACCCAAACTTACAAAAATACATGACAAAAAAGTCATGACATCTACATTTATAAACTACTGATAAAGAACACAACAAACGTATATGACATGTATTTGTTTTCCATTAGAAAAGTAAATCACTGCAACAATTAAATTTGCTGAATGGGTGGGATAAACACAACATCTGAGCTGAGCAGTGTAACACTATTCACATATCATAGCATTGTTATGCATTGTTACCCATATACAGAGGTTAAGTCCTTGGGTTCGATTCCCGCCCGTGGCCCTTTGCTGCCACCCATTTTGGGTCCTGACCCTAACTTTGGGACAGACTTCCCTAGATCAGTGTTTCCATCTGTCTGATGCTATCTAGAGAAGGGGGAGATGGGTAGGATCTCCATGTTTGTGTAGCCCTGTCACAGATCAGCTTTGTGACCCTTAAGCCGTCCATCAAATTTTATTAGCCAATCAGTATTTGCTTCTGCCCGGACAAGTTGAAGCTCAGCTGTTGATGGTTCTTGCTGTAAGTTGACATGACCCTTCCTGAACATACATACACATACATAAATTAAATAAAGGGGACAATAAATGCTAAATGGCCCATGACCAGTTACATTGGATCTTGTGATTTTACTAAAACATGAAATAATAGAACAGAGTCAGAGCAAAGCCCTGTGTGTCTGATGTTCAGAGTGAAACTGTCTGCACAGTGGACAGAAAGTATTTCTCAGAATCCAGGAGTGTTCAGAGCCAAAACACACTGGCTGTGTACAGAGCCATCTGGCCGGCATTCATACGCACATGAAGATACACAGACTTATACGCACAATTTACTTAAAAAAACATGCAGAAATATCTAGGCCTAGATACAAGATACTTTTGATGAAGACCAACCTTCTTTTTGTTGTTGTTTTTTACTTTTTGTTGGACTAGAGACTGCAATTTTTTAATTTTCCTTTTAGCTATTCTGTCCCTTTGACCTTTGGTTGTTAGCATGTTTTTCTATCTTAACTGACTAAACCTAATTAAAGTACCTTGGTACTTGGTTACTCCATATACTATTCATCATATTCTTTTCTTGTGTAAAACATTTGTTCTCATTGATTAGCTTTCTATTTATCCTTCTCATTTTTATTCATCTTGTAATGTACTTTTTACAAAACTATTCTACTAACTACAGTCTGTCTTACCAGATGAACAGTGCCGGGATAAAGCCTTACTTCCTGTTGCGCACAGGAAGTTCCTCCCCTTTGTGTCTCCATTCTCAAAGTCCCTTCCCTACAGGAAACAACAACATCCTCCGAGCTATCAACCTACATGCTGAAAATGGCAGGTTTTGAATAATATATGTTTATATATATATAAAATAAACAATATTTTGCAGACGCACGATAGCTGCATCTGGGGCTTAGCGCCGCCCAAGACGATTGTGATTGGTTTAAAGAAAGACAGAGAAGTTTTTTTCCCCCTATCCCAGAGTGAAAATGCACTGGAGCCAGACCTTCCTCCAGCACCAACACATAACATCAGTGAACAAAACCATGTGCTCTGCTGCAAAAATAAAAAATTGCACAGACAATATAAGTTCCATAAACATAGTTTTGTGCAACATGGAGGCTTTTCAAGTAAGAAAACATTGAACATGTTATGGTTCTGCTCCTTTAAATACATGACATGAAATATTTTTGCAGCAGGAATTCCTGAGAGGGTGTGGTTGCTGCTGGGTTGTTTGGGACTGGACAAAAACAGGCCACAAGTTTCCATCCATCCATCTAACCATCTCTCTTTCTTTCTTTGTCTCTCCCTCCCTCATTTTTCAGAGGAACTATCTGCCTGTTTTCAATCTCTCCAGGGGGTCGTTTAAATGAGGCACTGACGTCACAGCCAGGAAACCTGAGGTGACCTCTGTCGAATCTTTATTAAAATAACAGGATTGGCACTCGCACAACTTCTAATTAAGAGAGCTGAAAAGAAAGTGGTGATTCTCTGTGGTGAAACCATTCCTGAACACAAAGGGGATTCAGCACATGTTTGTGCAGTCTAACTCTCAGGCTTTTGGGAGTGTGCAAGAACCCATTTGTTAACATTTCAATAGTCATAAAACTTATTTAATTGTAGGAAGCAATCTCAATATTTACTGTAGTACCTCAAACTAACATTTACATCACACCATTAACCTTCTTAAATAGACACATCAGCACATACTGCACACACACACACACACACACACACACACCAGCCGGTGTCTCATAGCAGTAACAACATTAGTTTTACATCTAAGCTTTTTCTATGTCTGGGTTTAGAGCAAGCTTCAGGTGATCAGCGTGTCCTCTTTCAGCCTTTATGATAGATGGTTGTGCTAAAAGTGGCACCAGTGGCAGGCTGAGCCTCTACTGGAGAGACAAGAGTAAGACCAGAGGACTGCTACAATTTATACTGACTACTGTGCTGGATAATATGTTATGTACTTACTGGAACCAAGTGAGATCCACGTATACTAATGTTAAAACAAGACTAAGTGTCTGCAGTCATGCTAGCAGCTCTGTGAGGCTGTATGTAGGCACAGTAGTGCAGTGCTTTGAGCTCAATGCTAACACATCTTAGTTTAGTAACATGCTAACATTTGGTCCAGTAATTAGGACTAAAATAAAAAAGTACAGCTGAGGCTGACGGGAAAGTCATTAGTTTTACAGGTATTTGGTCTGATGAGGTATTATCTGATGAGGGCGCTAGATGAGGAATTAAAGGATCACCAAAAGTGATTAAAATTCATCCAGGACATGAATGTTTGTACCACATTTCATGGCAGGCAATCCATCCAAGACATTTCAGTCAAAACAGCAAATGTTGACATCATAGTAGAAAAGTTAGGGGATCATCAAAGTCAGAGGGTACATCACCTGGGAACCATGAATGTCTGTAAAAAAAAAAAAAAAGTGCCAATCCATTTAGTAGATACTGAAATATTTCCCAGGATAAGTGAAAACTTTAACCTGGTAGTGGTGCCTCAGGATAAGTCAGGGGATCACCAAAATCATTAGAATCTGTCCTCTGGGCACCACTGATTTTGTTTAAAACAAAAAATGTCAAAGTCATGGTGGTGGAAAAGTCAGGAGATCACCAAGTATTCACTAGGCTTCATCCTCCATTAATGTTTGTACAAAATGTCATCTCAATCCATCAAATAGTTGTTGAGGTATTTCAGTGTGGATCAAGGTGGTGGAGAACAATGCCACTAGCGTGGCTAAAAACTGCAAAAAAAACATTTCCTAAAACATGTGAACAATACATCTGGCTCTGGCTCTTGCAACACTGACTCTGCAGTCACAGAATCCTCCCACCACTACTAATCAATTCCTAGAAATTTCTTGAAGTAGAAGGAATTATGTCTACACACGCATACACACAAACAGCCTGCTCAACACATGAACAAACACCAATACACGGATGTAAACCGAGTCTCTATGGTTAAAGATTTACAGATGACCATTGAATATCTGCTAATGATTTAATAGTTGATTGTTCACTCTGTAGATGAAGTCCGTCACCTATGACTGACTAAGCATGTGATCTCATTTCTGCCAGCTCATCTCATCTCTCCATATCAGCTGCTTTCATCTGCAGTGTCCCTTCATGGGAACTGCCATGACTGTGTAACAGCATAAAGGTGAACAATAAACAATTGCCAGAAAAAGTTGACGCAACGGGCTCTGTCGCAACACTGTGAAACAAAGACTCCATTTTCATTTCAAAGAGAAGTAGCCTAGTTTGAAAAAAGCTAATCAAGGCGCTGTGGGAACAAACTATAGCTGCTCTGTGTCTTTTTAAGGGTTAGCGTGTCTGTCATCTTTAAATAGAGGACATTCTTAATCCAGAACAGTGGAAAAACACACGGAAGAAGGACATGGGGCCCCCTACTTCATTATATTAAGTGATCCCTTAAGACCATGAAAAGCCAACTGGTACAAACACTGGGTGGCTGACGACAGTAAGAAGATGGTGGCTGACTATTATGTAGCTGAGGCACTCTCTTTAAAATAAACACCCGATAAGGTCACTGTCATTAAAACACACTTAGCCATAGTGAGACAATGCTTTATGATGCACGACATGACAGACGGCAGGGAAAAACAAAGTGAGAGAACAGAAGTTAGAGTTTGGAAAAGTGCGTTTGTTATCGGTTCAAATTCATAGAGCAATTGAGAAAATGTGCCTGGGGAAATTGAAGGAGCAATGTTCTCTTCTACCGCAATAAGTAGTGGTCAAGGTGTCCTCGAGCAAGGCATTTAATCTCTTTTCTTAGGGATGCAATGGTGTGAGAGTGGGATTATGGAGTAAGACTCAGTAGTAATGGGGTAATGGCACCCATGCTCTTCTGACTTCTTGTGAAAAATGTTTACCGCTACTGTGAGGAATGAACATTTCAGATTTAGGGATCCATGTTTTGATTTTGATGAAACCTAAGCTTATGTGTTTTAATTTTAAAGTTGTGGGGTCAGATGATTTAACATCAAGGGAGGTCCACGGCACGACAGTTGGTAGAATGACAGTTGACAGTAAATTGATTGAACAGTAAACAACCATATAAGTGAGGGACACGACTGTTTTTCTTTTTGTTTACATGATCTCAGGGCTAATTGGGGAGGAAACCTAAAGGCACAACTGTTTTTCTCTTGTTTACTTGGTCTTAGACTGGACTGTATATAAGCCAAGCCACTCTGTAGAAACTTCAGAGAATGTGTTTACTGTCTTCTCTCCATGCTGCATGAAGTAAAGAGATGTGATTCATACGATACGTATCACGATACAGAGACCACGATACGATATGTATCATGATACAGAGACCACGATACGATACATATCACGATACAGAGACCACGATACGATACATATCACGATACAGAGGCCACGATATGATATGTATCATGATACAGAGGCCACGATTCGATACATATCACGATACAAAGATCACGATATGTATCACGATACAGAGGCCATGATTCTATGTGTATCATGATACAGAGGCCATGATACGATACATATCACAATACGATACATATCACAATACACATTGATTTTGAATAATGAACATGCCCTGCTCTGAATTTACTGAATTAACAGCTGTTCTTTATTATTCTGTATAACAGCGATCACACAACTTAAAATCAGGCCAGAGATCTTAAAAGTAAAATAAATATATTATATGTTATTAATACATTGTTTATACAGTAGCATCTGTATCGATACATGCATCAAAGAGTATATCACAATATATGTGAACGAATTGTTCAAGTCATGATACTTTTTCTAGTAGTGCTCCTTTAAATTATTTTTGCCATTAGTATGGATTATATGCAAATTGAATGCATCTATAAGAAACAATGCATGTTGGATGCAGACAAAAACAGTGGCTGCAACTACTTTGACTGTAAATGCGGGCTGATGGGTCATATATTATGTGCAACCATTTCTTTGTCTCAAAAATACACAATGAAAACTGTAACTGCTGGATTGTCTTCCAAATTAAATCATTTTCTAAATCAAACACTTGTTGTAGTGTAACTACAGTGGTTTGTTTGGGTGTTAGATGGGTGCTATTTTATTTTTTTTATTGCTACTATTTAGCAGTAATGTCTTAATCTTACTTTATTCAAAAATTACACAAGGAAAAAAAAATTAAATCCTGGAAGGCCGAATGTGGTGAGACCACCAAAATTGACTAAAACCCTGAGTGCAACCAGAATGGAACCACCCATAAGGGATGCTTTCAGATGAAACACAATGGTTCCTTTCCCCAAACTATTCTTGGAAAAACATTTTTGGAGCAAACAACAGACCATGTGCACATTTTGTTTTGAATAAAGTGTGTACTATGAAGATGCTCTTAATGTGTCCACCAGTCAACACACGTGTTGCAAAACACACTAAAACAGATGATCCCAGAACAGATTTTAGTGAATAACATTGCATACTGTTCTGCACAGGTGGTTCTCCTCCACCAAAATCCAATTCCAAGAAATACTGTGCTGTCTTTTCAAAAAGGTTTGAAATTTGAACAATATGAACGTCAGAAATCCTGTGTTTCTCATCTCCACAAACCACCAAAGGAGTGTCACAAGAAAATAAAAACATATTGATGAGTTAATTATCTGGATAGTGATGCCTTACTGCTGTTTGTGAGACAGATTAAAGGATGGAAAGAGAAGAGGAGGATACACTGACAGGATGTTCTGCTGAGTTTGGACAGTACTGCAGATTGGAGCAGACAGTAACAGACCAGTCCAAATGAATGTCCAGCATATGGCCTATCTCAGTGGGACATTCAGTCCTCAACCACAACGCCCCCTTAAATATTTGGTATCCCCCCTTGTCCTACTCTACACCCACACCCACACACACTGATGAACTCTCCATCCTCTACGAAGGAAATGATAGAAAAGAGACTGAAAAGATGATGACTTTTTATGGCAGGCAAGAGGGGGAGAGTCTCAAAGTCTCTCTCTGGATCCCAGTGGCTGTGTGGGTGTGCATCAGCACAACAGGGTTAGACAGCGTGTTGAAACAGTTAATTCCTGGACATAACTTCATGTTTGTCTCTCTCCCAAAGCCTAGACTTGCCAAAACACTGAATCACAGTGGTCAACACGGGGGAATTAGATAAACATTACATCTTTTCTTGAGCACCAGGGATGTAATCTTGTCATGGAAACACTGAATCAGAATCTCAAAGGAATGACAGTCATTATTTTATCGGGTGTTAACTGCAAATAAAAGTATATTTAGAAAAAAGGGTCATGTCAGTACTCTGGAGTGAGATTTGCAGTAAACAGGTGCCCATCATTCTCTTTCTGCCTCTTTATCAGTTTGTAAAGAAGAAAATAACACGTGATAGTATAACAAGATAGACATAGGTAGAGAAACAAATTTGAAAAGGTACCCACAGCATTAAGGTAACGTTGTATAATGTCATGTAATTGCTGTATTCATAGAAACTCCTACAGAAAGACTGGGTTGAGATGTTTTCACTGTGTCTTAACTAAACTGGTTGTTCAAAATTCGACACTCAACATTTCCCTTTATGTTACCTTTTAGATGAGAGGGACTGTGAGGCCATCTAGTGGTGTCTGACTGTTACATGTGTTCCTATATATTGAGAAATATTAAAAAATACTGTGTAATGAAAGATATGAAAGGTAAAGCAAAAAACTGAAATAAAACCCATACGAGTGATGTTGGATGACAAGCTGTTGTTACTACCTTTTTTTGTCTCACAGCTCAAGTTATAGGTCTCACTGAAATCTCTTAACTGACCTGTCTTTCTCAACATTTCCTTGGAACCATTTCCCTCTCTTCTACATCTGCCACATCTTTGACAGCCCGTTCTCATCCTGCCTGCCCTCTCCTCAGACTACAGAAGACCACCTGTGCTCTATTGTTGGGGTCAGGAGTTTAGGTGAAAACAAATCCTCCCATGGGAAGTGGCCAGAAAAGTGCAGGGTGCTATTTAAAGACTTTAAAAACTTGATAATGAGGAGGCATGGGTGGAATCTGGGAGCCATGTTGTCTTTCATCATAAACGCACGCACGCACGCACGCACGCACGCACGCACGCACGCACGCACGCACGCACGCCATAAACCCTGCACACACACTCACCTCTCAACAGCCCTAATAAATGCACCCAGCTGTAACTCCACCGGTCAGTCTTAGGGCTGTAACAGTTTGTGTATTTGTGCTGAACCTTCACAGTACGGGGGTCATGGTTTGGTGTATGCAGCCGTATGCAGAGTACAGTATGTAGATTGATGCACGCAATGCAGAAACAAAGTTCACAAGCGCAAGTTCCACCTGGAAACTTTTAGCTGTACGCCGTGAGCAACAGGTGCACAAATGAAACGGCGGAGATAGAAGACCCGCCTGCAGCATTGCTCCACCGTTGTAGGGTATATGATGGAAACACATTGAACATGCTAACGCAATGACATCATCCAGAATTACCCATCACGATGAGGAAAAACTCTTTATCTCTGCTGCTTTCAAACTGCCTTTAAATGCAAAAGCAGAACGGGATAATTGGCATATAGACAAAGTGGAAGTAATTGTAACACTCCTAATGTACAAGTTTTATTTTTGATTCTATTCATTTAGCATTTTCAGTGTCATAGCATAAGAGTTGCTTTTCAGTTTTATAGCCTATTGTGACATGTTGCCTTTTGGGACAGTGTTCAGTGGCTGTACAGTGTAATCTAGAAATGTGTGAAATGTTCCTTTTTATAATGAATATAGTATAGGCCTACTAAAGTTGCCAGTGAGCAAAATGCTACCTAGCAAGAGGATTTAGGCTGTCTTTTTTTTCTGATTTTTTCCCCCGATTTTCTCCCCAGTTGTACTTGGCCAATCCCCCCTGCTAAGCTGTCCCGGTCGTTGCTCTGCCCCCTCTGCTGATCTAGGGAGAGTTGTAGACGAGCACATGCTTCCTCCGACACGTGTGAAGTCTCCAGCTGCTTTTTTTCACCTGACAGCGAGGAGATTCACCGGCAGAAGGTAGCGCGTGGGAGGATCAGGCTATTCCCCCCCAGTTCCCCTCCCCCCCGAACAGATGCCCCGACCGACCAGAGGAGGCACTAGTGCAGCGACCAGGACACATACCCCTACCCGTCTTCCCACCCACAGACACGGACAATTGTGCCTGTATGGAGTCAATCTGGCATTTTCGAGGTAAAAACTAAGAGATGTCTATGTGCTACAAGTTCTAATGGTGCAAAAAGTGATGATCTTAGCAAACTTTTCTTAAAACTAATGAAACACTCGCCCAGTTAATTATTCAACTGTAGTTTCTAATGCAGTTTCACCTTCAGTTTAATGTGAGATTACTGTGATATCTTGATAGATTACTCTTTGTATAACAAGACATTGTCACTTGGGTTTTCTGACAATAAATGCATGTCAACCTTTTAGAGAGGTTATTGTGAGGTCCTTTTATATCTTCCAACAAATATAAAATTAGACTGGTTATAAACTACATGAGGCTACCAGGTGTTGAGTATAATTCTTAGAGGTCCATTTGGGCAAATCCTTTATGTCCCTCGGGCTGAAACAGCCTGCCCTGGCTCCTCTTTCTCCAAGCCCAGTGTTTATTAATAAACCTAAACAGGACTGAGGTAGTCATGGTCACACATAGCAGCACACTGACTGAAGGGAGAGGAGGCTGGGTCAACTGTCTTTACCCCCCCCCACCGCCTCTCTAACTTCATCTGCACACACGGCTCCCGCTCACTCTTTGCTGCTCACTTTGCGTTGTTGCTTGATCCTCATTAGCTTCAACTTATTTGTAACTAATTCATCCTGAGAATACCGGGCAGAAGAAACAAGCATATACACAGAAGTAAGTACAATTATATTTCATGTTTATGTATGATGGTTTATGTAATTGATGTTGATCAAATTTGAATAGAAACCCCTGAAGAAAATCCAAACACTAACCATTCATGCCACTTTCAAATAACTAACTGAACTGCAGGAGTAAAAAAAAACAAAAGTGTATCACATGAAGCTTCAAAGAAAGTTATTTTTATGTCTAATATAAGAAGAAAAGTAAGCTGCTCAGCAAATATAGGCCAGTGCTGGCTTTGGGTGGTAGAGGAATGTGACTTGTGCCCATGCCTGTCCTGCAGCAAGACAGCTGCTGACTATCATGTCTTCTCCAGGGCTTTCGTCAGCCAAGCATAGCACAACACTGTCCAGTCCTGTAGATTTTAGTACTCAATATAATTCTTATGATCTGACCTTGCCTAACACAAACACTAGAGCTGCATCTTGATTTTTGTTCAAGGAAACAGCAGCTATCAAATGAATGTCACACTTGTCTTCCATGCCCTTTCTACATTACTAATCTCTGCCGATGCCAGTACTGGGTCAATTTGATCAATTTACTCTCTGGGAGTCTCTGGACAGTCTTGGCAAACACCTCAAAGGGTGAAATTACAGCTACATTATTCACCAGGGGAGAGTATAAATGCCCATCCATCAGCACAATGACATGTTATGATAATCTGCTCTCTAATGTAATCTGTGTAATGCCACTTGTTGGAGCCTCAGACGAAAGCCGTTTTTATGTGTCTATATATGTAGTGTTGTGGTATTTATGTCAATGCATGAGTAGGCTTGTTTGAGGAGTGTGTCTGATCATTGCCAAGCAGTCAGCTGGTCCCTGGTGCATTTAGCTTTAGCAGGACAGCTGCTGGTAGCATGCCCCCTTGCCCAGCTATACATGTCTGCATGTGCTAATGACTTCAGCATAACTTACATAGAAGTCTGGCCAAAAATATGAACCCAACTCCTCTATTGACATCAGTGCAGGCCAGGCCTAATATTTATGACATGCAACACAGCTGCCAACAACGACAGCTATCATGTTTAATATGCATCGGCTAGGCTGTCTAACATATTCATGTGCTTTTGTCAGGGGATGAGACGGTTGTAAAAGAGACTTCTACATCGGAAGTGGCTACAAGAATTAAGCCAAACCAATGGAGGACGATAACATTTCATCTACTGGGTTCGAGCCTCTCTTCATTAAAGAAGAAAATAGAGGAGAGTGCAACGCGCCACAATCTGGACTCACCTTCACAGGAACACAGCTGAATCAATCAGCTTTAATGAAGCCATACTTACAGGAGATGGATGACTTACTGAAAAGTTGTGAGAATCTCACCGGTATCCCTTTTGGCTCTCACTTCTCAGCAAGTTACAACGAAACACGGCTGACTGAATCAGCTCACAGCCACAGCAGAGAGGAAGATGCAATGGAGAGCTATGGAGAAACAAGTATTTCTCCCCAAGCATATCTTTCCACAAGCTACATTGACACACACATGGATGGGGCTGGAACAGAAGACCAGCCGGCGCAAGGCCAGTCGCAAGGCTTGGGCACCATCACTAATGGGCGTGGAGTGGCCACAGAAGCTTCTCGCCAAAAGGAAATGCCTCTCACTTCAGCGGGAAACAAGCTGAGTGAAACCATGGTGGAGTACGAGGGTCAGCTGTTGGGGATGTTGGCGATGCTGGAGAGCTGTATGGAAGAATCCGGGATGGACTTTGAGCCCCAAGGCTGGGCTACAGATGCAAGCCAAGAATATGTACACATCGATAAGAATCCTCATCTTTATCGGGGTACAACACTGGTGCCTGTTCAGCAAGGGAGGCCAATGAAGTTGGAGACCCAGCCGATGCAATTAGAATCCTGGGCTGGTCAACATGCAGGGGGAGATAAAGTTTCCAAGGAAAGCAGAGATGAGGTGACAGCGGAACAGATGGGTTCAGCGACAAATGAAAGCCAGCATAATCCTGTGCTTAGCTGTGACAACGTGGGTGGCTTCCCAATGGAAACACTGGAATGGCAAGACCAGGGGGTTCTTGATCCTCAGTTCAGGTTGTCAGGGCCATCAATGCCATTAGATAGTACAGAAAATGATCCAATATACAGTGAGGCGACAAAGACAGGATATATGTCTTCCAGTGAAGGCACATACACGAAGGACGACGTAACTGGGATTGAAGTGGACGACACTGAATTGCCAGCTGAAGAGAGACCGGAGCTCAAGATGGACACCAATGGTCTGGGATCTGGCATGAATGAACTAGCCGCACTAGGTTGTCAGATGGAGGAGTGCATAGAGGAGGTTCAGCGGTTAGAGAAGAGGAGGAAGGAACTGCTAACGGTGGTGCTGGAGCTGAGAGGGAATAAAGACAGGGAGGAGGCAGAGGAGAGCAACGAAGAGGAAGAGGAGACAGAGGCACGGATTGATAGCAAAGTGGCAGAGCTGGTAAACGCACTGAAGAGGGAGGAAGAGGGGAGAAGAGAGGAGAGGAAGAAAGAGATTCAGAGCCTCAGGGAGGAGAGAGCAGAGGGGGAGAGGATGCTGTGGAAGGTGAACCTGGAGAGACAGGGGCTGTATGAGGAGCTTAGAAAGCTGAAGAGGAGGCTGTTTGTGATAGCTAGAGACTGTGCTCACAACCAGGCTGCCCTGAACACCCAGCACCGTGAGGTGGAGCTGCTAAAGAGAGAAGAGGTAAAAAAAATCTTTATGGGCCCTATCTTACACCTGGCGCAAAGTGGCGCGCAGCGCAAGTATCACTGCTAGTTTCCAACTGAGGAAGTTTTTATTTTCACGGCCATTTTCATGGTCGTGTTAATAGCAAATGTACTTGCGCTCCTCCGTGCGCCCATGGGTGTGTTGGTCTTAAAATGAGGTGTGGTCAGGCGCAATATTGACATGTTGCTATCTTGACGCAGCAGAAAGTGTCTGTGCCACTGACCAACAAAAACCTGGTCTGAAGTCTATGGCGGATTATTTTCCTACTATTTAAAGGACATGATGTGCAGATTAGTTATATCCGCGGCCCCACTGTTAATTAACATTCTGATTAATAGCGGATGAGTTTCGGGTGGGTGAAATAATATATCATTAATGAGGAAAATATTAATTTAATTTGCTAAAATGTGAATATAGCAGAACACAGCTGGTTTCCGTGGCTGCTGTTCTGTGCGTTACGCATGAGGAAAAGTCGTCAGCAGGCAATTTCATTATTCATTATTTCAGAAGCTAAATGTTTTGTTCTGTTTCCTCTGTCAAGTTTATAACTACATTGTTTTCATCCTGTTGCTTAAATGATATCTGCTGCAGTGTAATAACTGCAGGCATTGAGATATTTACAATTATTGAAAGCAGTCTCTCTAGTCATTAAAGTAATCGCTAAAGAAAACACTCATGAATCAATATAATCAATAGCATACAGGATCTTACATATGGGGGGTTGAAAATAATTCCTTGGGGTGGCAGGTGGATGATTTAAGCGTAAAAGCAGATTTGGAGGCTTCAGAGCCGATCAGCGTGTCAGGCCTGTTCCACACACAGGCAGCGCTCCTCACTCCTCCTCCTCATCATCATCATCAGTTACATGTTAAATAGGTTATCGGTACATTTGCTCATATGCAGTCAGATGGAGTTGCTGATGACTTTTCTTGTGCCGTGCACTTTAGACCATGCGCTATAGATCGTATAAATAGGGCCCGATATGTCCATCAGATTGCAGAGGAACCTCTACATAAAAATCTCTTTCTTCCCATTTTCCAGGAGAAGCTGCAGTCGCTGGTGCTCCAGCTGACAGAAGAGGACTCCCAGCTCAGGACAGCTCAACAACAACAGCTCTTAGAGCTACAAGCAGAGCTTCATGCTCAGAGCTCCACTCAGACCTCCAACACCCAGGATGAGCTGACCCAGTGCCGGAGGCACTCCTGTGGGGACATCCAGCAGTATCTGCAGGGTGGGCTGAAAGCGCTGGAGGACAGGTGCTGTCACTGTCTAGTACTGGGGCCTGTACTACCAAGCAGGATTTGTGGTTAGCGAGGTAACTTCAGGGTTAACCCTGAGCTAAACCCTGATAACAGGGTCTAGAATTAGCACCATTTTCTAGCCAAATGCTAGTAAAATATGCAAGTGGCTAGTAGATTTGCTTCACTTACTAGCCAAAAACAATGGAAATCTATTAAGTGGCTGGTAGATTTTGAACATTCACTAGCCATTTGGCCAGACAGTGGACAAAAAAGTAAATTTTGGACCCTGTCTGATAAATAGTCTTATTTACTGTGACAAATGTGTTTTCAGCTGAAATGCATTTAGTAAATAAGGAGAGTATTAATAAAAAGACTAAAATGGATAGTTGTTTTTATTTGTGCAAAAAAACAGTTGCACTGCAGCAAGCACGCACACATTTGTTCAGTCAATCACACTACCACTGAGTACCTTTATCTTTTTGACTTCTGTGTTTTATAAGTGCAACTGACACACTTCAATTTGCCGCCTTGCAGACTGCTATTTTCCATTACACAGTGATATTATAAGCATATTAATTTGCACATTCACACAGTCAGCGATTTTTGTCAAATATCCTTCCTGCATTTGACAGCTGAACCTGTGTTGCTTTTCGCCTGGATTATGTGTTTAACTTCTGCGTATTTGTCTGATATATTATAGTTTGATCATCACTCTCCTGCCTGTAACATGTCCATGTTTGTAATTGGTCATATGCTGCAAACCCCGCCCCCTTTTGTGTGAACACGCTCATATCAGACAGGGAAACCCTGGGTTAAAGAGGGAGTGTGCACCTAAACGTGTTTTTTTGAGCTGTAAACTGATTTATATGACTGTACTGTGATGAAAAATCAATTTTCAATCAATTCTTACCAGTTTTATAAAAACCTGCATTTTATAGGTTAAAAATGGCTCAACGTGTCACTTCCTGTTTAAAATCAATCCTCAGCGAGTTGATAACCACCGTCGTGTGGCTGCTTATCGTGATCGTGGTTGTTAGGATTAGTGAAGCCAGATCTCCAAAATAAATCCTGCGTATGCTGGACTGGCTTCGTAGTACAGGCCACAGGTTTTGCCAGACTAAAAGTTTTTATTTGGTCACAATAATTTTTTGTTTTTTACATTTTAAATACAGACCTTTAGTGTCTGATTAAATGTATGTTTCTAATTAAGCTGTGGTTGTCTTGGCCAGGTATGAACCCATTTTGCTCACATTGCTGAAGAGAAGGGAGGCAACAGCTGGAGCACTGGTGAAAGCCAAAGAGCAGGCCCAGGAGCTGAGGGCCCAGCTGAGACCCCTAAAGGAGGAGATCCAAAAGCTGAATCTCCAGAGGGCTTGCTTGGAGGAGAAACTCAAACTGATGTGCATGCAGAGGAGAGAAGATGTGGGGCAATACAAGGTAAGCAAGATAGCTGATGTGGGGGGGGTGGATGTAAAATGGTTAAGGAAGATGTGTAGCTTACCAAACAGCGCCGGGATAAAGCCTTACTTCCTGTCCGCACAGGAAGTCTGTGTCCCCGTTCCCAAAGTCCCTTCACTACGGGAAACAAACAACACCCTCCGAGTTATCAACCTACACACTGAAAATGACAAGTTTTGAAGATTTGGATGGTGTAATAAGGCAGGCCTGCTGTTCTTTCAGTGAATAATTGTAAAGATCTACAAAGAATATGTTTACATCATTTTCGTGCAGGTGTTCCACCGAAACGGGTTCCCTCTTCCCTCCCGACACTATTTTGCAGAGGCACCGTCGGCATCTGCATCTTGGTTTTTTCACTATCCAGGAGTGAAAGCACATTGAATCCAACAGCGATGTGGAGATAAGTCTGGCTATGCGAAACTAAGGAAGATGGAAAGAAAGACAGAAAATGAAAGGAAATGAACTGAGCATCAGTAAAAGGCAGGGTTACCTGATACACAAAGCAATAAAGCTATTCTTTCTGACAGGAGACAGTGTACCGTCTGGAGGACAGAAGCAGAGAGATGAAGACAGAGTTAAAGATCCAGAAGAGAAAAACCAAAGAGATAGAGGAGCTGAGAGACAGCCTCAACAAACAACTGCTCCTTTACCGGTAAGATTTGTTAATCTATTCTGTATCGAAAAAATACCTTTAGGGAATAGTGCTAATTAAAGCATTTTTCTTACAGGGCTGCCATTGAGGACCATAACAAGTGTGACGATGAGGAGGAAACATGATTCGTGGTTTTTTAACTGAGTTCTGTGATTTAATAACAAACTGATCTTTTTTATTTTAATCTGCAACATAGTGGACACCAAGATTCAATTAATGCACTTTACACACATTAAGACACGTTGTTGTTAAAACTAAAATTGACTAGTTCTTTTTTTTTAGAATAGTATGTGAAGATGAACTCGACTGCAGCTTGTAGAAAGGTTTTTGTTATGAATAAAGGCTTGAGTGTCCGTTGTAATCCCAGTGCGACTGCTGAGTTAATGTCTCTGCATGAAGAGCGGTGCATGTACTTATAAGGGCAACATGGCTGAAGAACTAAACAGTGGGACACGAGTAATAGCGTCAGAGTTAAGTTCAGCTGACAGGAAAGCACCAATGCGTCACACTAGACACATAAAAAGTGTCATGAGGCATAACTGACTTTCACTAAAAGGATTATTTAGTTGTTTAAAAATACTTCCAAGCTTAGCAATGCACTGATCTTATTAATACCATATGTAAGTAACATATTCATATTGAGAAATGTTAACAAAGCAGAGCCAAAGACCAATGAAACACATTTTATTAAGAATGCACTCACTGTACAATTACAAAATATTGAACATAGAAAAAGTTCAACCACTAATCTATTTCACGACAACATTTAAATGATAATGTATGACTAAGGTGAGGGGAGGTGGGACCACAAATGGACATTTCAAACACATCTTTATTGTAATTTCATTCAGAAGCAGCTGGTGCCAAAATCCGTGTCCAGAACAGTGAGGTGCTGACCAGACCGAATCAGGGAAGATATGAGACATTTTAGGACCATAAGCTAGCCTGAAAGCTAGCCCCAAGTCAGAGTAACGATCACTATGCTGTGCATCTTGTCAAAAAGCAGGACTGCGTTTTTACTTCAAACATGTTTTTTTTAATGTAACATTTCCAACATGTGCAGAGGGAGCCGTTTATACTCTTTAACAGCAGGTTATAGGGCGCCTAAGTTTGTAGTTTTAAAACGCGGAAATGAGTTAGCATTTTCTGGTTCCCTCGTCTCAAAGTCAATGGTTTGTTTAAATGTTGTTGGTTAGACGTCTGAAATAAGGTCTGTGGTTAACACAAGCTTCAGAGATTTTCACGTTTTGCTCTATGACATAAAATACATCAGTAAATACCCCGCTGGTGCATTTCGAAGCTTTTACGTGTGTTTAAAAAGGCGGTTGTCGAGGACATTAAACGTCACCGTCAGCTTAGTAGCAGCGACGGTGACGTGGACGGCGAAATGCGACCGTTGGTGTAGTTTGTTTGCGATTGCATTTACTTCTAAAATCATACAAGTGGTGTTCATATGGAGAGATTATCTTGCTAGACAAAACATGTAAGTATCATAAACGTGTGTTCTCCACAGAACTTATTTTCTGCAATGATCCAAAATGCAACGCAAACATCCCATAGGCTTTTTGACGAGGGAAACCATGGCGACGCTAACGTCCGGGTTGGTCTACAAAATCCCCTCGGCTCCCTATTGTGAATTACCACTTGTTGTGGGCTGTCAGTATGATCACCATCGTAGCTTCCAGGAAAAACATTTAATGCATTATTGAA
>JAOVVB010261365.1:0-19104 GCA_028570985.1 Heterobranchus longifilis
AGCTCCCTGCCTGGTTTCATGTCTCATCAGTTCATTCCCCTCACCTGTGCTTCCCTCTGCACCTGCACCTGATTGCTTCAGATTGTAAAAGCCTTGTCAGTCTTGGTCAGATCCTTGTTTGTGTCATGTGGTTAGTCGTATGTCTGTTCATTCCTGGTTCCCCTTCCCCAGTTTTCCAGTGTTTTTTAAAAGATTTTTTAATTCCTTGCTGCCTTTTTGTATATGGATTTTTGGCTTTTGTTAATAAAGCTCGCCTTTTGTTTTTTCAACCTGCCTGCGAGTCTCTGCATTTAGGTCCTCCATTTCCTCAACTCCACACCCCGTGACAGCAGGTCATGATATCAATATTAAAATATTTCAGTATCCAAGCAAGATGGCTCACTCCATCTCTACTCTACTTCCATCATGGCTGGAAAAACAATGTTTAGTTCAGCGCCACAGCATGAAAAACATGTACAATGACTAATTGTCGACAATTAATCATTGCACCCCTATTAGAGATGTATGACTAGAAAAACTTGACACACCGTGCTGCATCTCAAATTAATCTTCAGGTTCCTGGCTTTCAGATGATGTATAGCACGTATATGTAGTTTCTACTGTTGACCTGCTATCTCCCCCTAAAGATCTCCTGCCTCCGCTAAAAAGACATAAATGGGTCAATGGTGGGTCTCTAAGGGTTAATATATTTGGTACCCCTAAAATTTCATGTGGCCCCAGCATGGCTGCCCCCATTTGAAATGGTCTAGGCCTGCCAATGGAGAGACACAAATATCAGAGCAAACAAAGGACATTCATTAAGTACAGTGGGTGACAAAAAGCACAGACTAACTTGTTTGGATATTGAAACACTGAAGAGAAAGTCAGCCCTTTAAAATACACGGGATATGAAGATTTCCATTTGTGACAGCATATGAAAAGAAAATCAACTCTGGTGGGAGTTTGGGGAAACTGATCGAAGGTCTGCCAACTATATGTCATCACCCGGCTTCAATATCTGAAAGAGGCACAGTGGTATTTTTAGACTGCCCACAGAGACACCGGGGTAGCCCGCTCAGTGTTTCCGGCAAGCTCTTTTGTCTAATGTTTCTTCCCATGGGCATGCAAGCAGGTCATTAATGGCATACCTCCACTGCACTTATGGTACCTAATATAGAAAAAAATATATCTTTCTATGGCCAAGAGTACCTAATAATGTTTTACTAAAATGTTGTACAACTAAGGACATAAATTAGAATTCATGACTTAATATAATTCAGGGTTCCCACACATTCTTAAACAACAAATTCAAGGACTTTCCAGGCGCAATTCCCTCAAATTCAAGAATTCAACACGGCATTAAGGTTAGCCTAATTACTGTTACAACAATTTTTATAATCAGAACTAACAGGTTGGAGCGTGAAAGAATAACTGTGGAGACACACATGCAGACACGGAACATAGTATTTACTATTGTTAAGTAAAAAAATAAAAATAAAATCAATTTATTTTCTTGCACAAAATTCAAGCACTTTCAATGACCCATGCCTATTTTCAAAACTTTCAAGGCCTTGATTTTCTTCAAATGTACAAACTTTGAAGGATTTCAAAGGAACCATGATAATTGAAATAGCCTATTTAACAAAATATTTTCACGAAAAGATAAATAATGTCCTATTTTGTGCCTTCAGGCTGTTGTGATGTATTCTGACATCAGAAAAGCAATCCAACTCTCAATAAACTCATTTGAATACATCAATTTTTAATGCAGAGGCTGATGGAAATGAAATGCACAAAGATGGGGAAAATAATTTGTCAAATGAAAGCAGGATAATGACTATTTTGGGGCATAGCGTCCAAAAGCATGGGTATATGGATGAGACCCGCCAGCCGCCAGCAATGGACGCCAGACAAGATAAAATGTAATCAAGCATTAACATTTTAAGATGAGCTCAGCCAGGGGGAGAAAAAAAAAGAACCTGGGTCTCATTCAACATGGAGAAAAAAGTCCAAATTTGTTTTGGCTTACACTCAGAACTCTCCATTTCTGTATCTTCAGGCTAAAATGTAATTAATAACTCCAGTATCACAGTGTCACTGCATGTTTTGATATTTTAGCTTGAACAAGAGGGAACGAGGGCAGCGCAGTGAATGAAAGATGAGGACGGCTGGAGAGGACAAACAGAGAAAGTGGTTGTGGGGGAACTCACTGTAGCCAACACACCACCACTGAGGCCACCGTAAAATCCCTATTGTCAAGAATGAATGGCTGCTTTCTTCCTTTTGACATATGTGATTAGTAAGCCTACAATAAAAGCTCTTAATAAAAAAAAACAGCCCCAGGCGTTTTTTTCTGACACAAGACATTGTTTTTAGTCTGACAATATTTTTGTTATTTAGGCAGAAGAAATATTTCATGTGATTTCATTTGAATTTATTGAGCTGAAAATAACAGTGAGAACTATAGCATTATTCCTTTTTGCCCTGTCAACCTAACCAGTATTATATTAACTTACAGTACCAGAAAAAAAGCTATCCGGTCTTTTTTTTTTTCATCATTTCTGAAAGCAAATTAAGCAGAGGGTGTTACATGATTGTCCCTGGCTGTGGACACCTGATGCCTCCCCTCCATCATTGTAATTGATGAAAAGCAGGAGAGTAAAGATGGATGACATCGTGGCGATGGACAATCAGGATAAAGGTCATTAATTAGGGGTGGATCTTCTCTGTTCTCCTATTGAAACAATGCTTCCCTTCAATATTCTCCATCAGTTTGTGTCATTACTGCATTATATATAATGATTTCTTTTTGGTGTACAGTAGCCTTTTTCCCCTCTACCTGCTTCCACTAAATTTGTATTTTATACAGTATGATGTGGTGTAACGTAGGGATGTCGCAGTGAAGGAATTTCCCCTTTGGTGATTTAGAGTGGCTCAACAGCGTGGCATGCAGAATTATTGCATATCTACATATGGTATGTGGATTAATGCATGTAATGCAAACCAAATTTCAAAAGCGTGAGTTCCACCCAGACACTTTTAGCTGTGCTGAGGTTAGCACAACGAGTGGATTGGCATGAGTCACCGTGGCGAGCACAAATGAAATGCGGGAGCTGGAAGACCCGTCAGCTACAACAGCAACGCAGAGAGAGAGAGTTGTGTACAAGACAAGGACAGCGTTCCTCCACCGTTGTAGGAATAGAGAGAGAATAGAAACACATGGACGAGTGAAAAACAAGCCAGAGCCCAACTCCTTATCCTTATTATTCAATCATCACCGTGGCTGATAAATTACACTCTTATCTCTTGTTTTCATTATTAATTTAATATTTGACACACGCGCATTGAGGTGTAAAACAAGAAGGGTCTAGCCTCATGAAAAAAGCATGAACATAGTGGTTGTGGTGGTTGCTTCCCATCCCATGTGGTTGCCTTGTCAATAGTGTGCTATTGCATTACTGCAGGTTTCTTCAAGGTGCAAAAAAC
Organism: Heterobranchus longifilis; assembly: GCA_028570985.1. Lineage (NCBI taxonomy): Eukaryota > Metazoa > Chordata > Actinopteri > Siluriformes > Clariidae > Heterobranchus > Heterobranchus longifilis. The sequence continues at coordinate 3,466 of JAOVVB010261365.1, forward strand.
ACTAATATACAAATCTATTGCCTCAACAAAGTGTTGCAGTGTGTGTTTGTGTAACAATCTTTATCATATTGCAAACCTGCTTGCATATAAAACAAAAAGGGATCTCATTAATAAAGGATCAAAGTGTTTTTCAACGTGCAACACAGTCTCCAATTCATCCAACAGCATTCCCTAACTAAGTGGAATAAGTCTTCCCATCAGGGAGGGTATTTGCATTGCTCCACTGGCACAATCATACACACTCACTCCATTTCATGGCACAGTAGACAAGCAAACACTGGGACACTGAGACACGGAGTCTGGAGCGGGGCAGGCTCGTCCGGCACTGCAGTGTGTTTTAGCTCGGTGAATGCCTGTGCCTGCTGCTGTCTAGCATCCCTGATCAGCCCTTTGTGCAGTACGGGATGGGCACAGTAGGGCACGACCTGAATGCTGATCCCCCAGAGCTAACCAGCCAGCCAGCAAACCAACCAACCAGCGAGCCACACTTCTATCCAGCCAACCAGGCTGGCAGAGCAGGAATCCTGGCAGCAGCGCAGCATTGAATCCCAGGGTGTAAAGTTGCCAGGGGCACGTATGAGTCCTGCTCAAACCTCTGATGTCCAGCAGAGGCCTGAGGGCCACTGCCCTGTTTGATGAAGCTGTCTGGAAGTCTGGCTCTATTACTTTCTGACCAACTAGACATCAAAACACTTCACCGACACTTAAAGTCCGACTCCATCTGTGATCTTTTCCGGGTTTTTCAAATGGAAACGCCCACTCAGCCTGAGCAAAGAGCAGTGACGTAGGTTACACCACAGTAAGCTAATCAATAAGGTTATGAATAATAGTGTGAATTCTAGGAGCTATATCATGTAAGCTAAACTAAGCAATGTACTGCTGTGGACACCACATTAGTTCAAATCCGAAAATCAACAACAACGGAAGAAGACCAGCAACTCCGAGGTAAAACGAAAGGTCCTTTTTTTAGGAGGTTAAAATATGTTTTGCTGCAGCCCCGTTCACATGAGTACATATCATTCTCTTGAAAGCCACCAGACTCCATTGACAAAACCAGTAATTGTACCTTGCAGAACACAGGAGTTGCTGATCTTCTGCAGCTTTAGTTAGTTTGTGTAACTTTCTGATCCAAACTAATGTGGCGTCCACAGCAGCAGCCAACATTGCATATCTTCTGTGCTGGAAACATTACTCCTGTCTGCTGATATGTAGCAGCATCATCATCCAGAAACCAACGTCAGGTCACATGGGAAAAGTTTGAACACCACTGGGAAGCTACAGAATTATATAAAAACCTAAAGAAAAAAAAAGAAAAATAATGGAGCTGGCCTTTAAAGCAAACACTGAGAAAAGCATGTTCACACTGTCCGAAACAGGAACGTTGTAAACAAATCACCTGAATGTCAAAGTGTAAAGTTGTCTGATGTTTATAGTCGATTCCAGGTGTAAGAGCCAATTACAGGAGCTGCATGTGCAGAGCACAGCAGGGTGATACACACTCTGATTATTGTATCCAATAAATCTGTCAGCATGTGCAGGGCTGTGGCAAGACAGCAACCCCTGTAGGCCTCTCTCTCTCTCTCTCTCACACACACACACACACACACACACCCTTCTCTTTCTCAGGCACTAACTCTTCTTTTCTTCTGTCCAAATAGAAACTGTTGCTTTGTATCTGACACTGCTTCTGTCTTCAACAGCTCTGTCTCGTTGGGACAGTGTGGCGGGCAGTCAGGGGTAAGAACTTTCCACCAGATGGTTTTTGTAAGAGTTCGGTGAAATCCAGTTGGAAACCCCTGCATGTCCACATATTGATGGACAAGCACCTGTATGCATTCAAAGCTATTCATCCAATCTTTCAGTCTGAAACAAAAGTGGGGGAACATCCGACCCGCAGACCAACAGAGAGCCACATTAGTGCAGCCAACAAAAACAGTTCTATAGCTGAAGAAAAATGATTTTCAAAAAGCGTCAAGAAAACAGAACAAGCTGCCAAATCTGCATTTGATAACTCCTCGAATAAAAGCTAAAAATTCTATTAAATTAGGATCTGCCAACCAGATTGCTGGAAAGATAATCACTTGAGCAGGCTTTATTACTGTACCGTAACTCTACATTTCCAATGTGATCTCATGGGAGAGTGCATAAATAACACACCACTTTTCGCATGTTGGCGTGTCATGTGAACACATTTTAAGCTTTTCCCGTGTCAGTTAACATCCTGTTCTCATTCCCAACTCGTCACGTACGGACGCTGGCATTTTTAACAGATGGTTTATGTGTATTCAAACAAAACTTATTTTTAGGCAACAAAGATACTTGGTTAAATTTAGGAAAACATCGTGGTTTGGCTTAAAATAAGGATGTTTGTTTGTAATCGATCGACCCCGAGTGAGAACACGCAAAATACCATAACAAATTGGCGTGTTATATGCCATTTCATGAGACCAGGCTGACATTTCTTGTATACTTTAATATTGTAATTAACTTGACTGTCTGTAATTGTCAAATTTCCTATAATGGTCATATAATGGTCACCAAATTGAAAAATTAAATTTCTCAGTGTCTCGTCAGGCTTTTTATCCACTTTAACACCAAAGTGGAAAATTTAACCAAACAGGTTTTTATTAAATAAACGTCACAGCCCAACAAGAATCAAGAACAAGGTCTTTGTTCTCAAACTAGTTCTACTCCATGTTTCCCCTCAGCCTGACCCATGTCTAATGCTGCGGTAGTCACCCAGGCTCTCAGGGAGGGGGCCACTCCGCAGCACTCCTCCTCACAACAGGAGGGCTTTTGTCATGCTCTGACCTTTTCCGCCATGCGGTAATAAATGTGTTTGATTTGTTCCTCCTCTCCAGTTTAGAGTGCTTCTCTTCCACATGGAGAGGAGAGATCAGTGCAGGAGAGGCTACTCTCTCTGGCCGTATAGCGTTCAAGACCCATCCGGTTTGGCCCGCCACTGGGCCGTTTAGGCGTTCTGATTTGGGCTCGGAGGACCCACGGAGGGGGTTCAGTGAGGCCTGCACCAGATGGAGAGGACCTGCGTGGAAAAATCCTGTGCAAGCCAGAGCTCGACAAATGAGTGAACCTGTCCAACATTTTGCCATCCTTCTTCCCAAACCTTTTTTTGCATGGAGGGTCTTTACGAGACACAGCAGCCCTGAAGGATGAGCCAGAATCATAGCACATCAGCGCAGAGGCCTCCGCTCACTGATGTTTATTGCACGGGGGCTTAAGTGCAGGAAGAGCCTTTGAGAATGCCAGTGGAGCAGAAAGGAGAAGACATCTTTAGTGCCCTGACCATCTTATATCTTCAGCATTTGAAACAGCTGCATCTCGTCCCAGTTCTCCTCACGGCCATGAGGCTCTTCTGTTTAAATATGAAAGATGCTGCCCGAGTGCAGGAGGACTACGGGAGCTCCTCTTCCTGCGGGTGCTGTGATTAGTGGCTATTTTCTAGAAGCCCTGTGCAATCAATCAAACACAAACAAATATGAGAGAACCAATCAGCTAAAGGCACGAACAGCACAAGAGAAAGGCAGATGGAGACCAGGAGAAAGACAGCAATTGATTACTTTGTTCTTAGCTCAGATCAGACCACCATTAGCTTTAGATAAACCTCTAATAGTGTCTAGGGATGCCACTGTGAGGAAATTGTCCTACCGGTTAATAAATGTGTGACAACACCAGTGTTATCGATTACACCGGATATTTTACAATAAGAGATATTCAGCGGTGTCGCTCAATATCTGTATTGCTCACCACTGGAGTTATCAGTTATATTAGCAGTGGGTTTCAATCCAAAATATTGCCAAATAGACACTTTTGCTTTTTGATTTGACACCAAATCCTCCGCCATCATCTTGTCAGTAAACTATCCTGACTATAAGTGACTCTGCTGCTGTACGGAGTACAGACACTTTCAGTTTATAATTGTAGCGTCCGTCATCCAACTCTAAGTATTGATAACACACATAGTATTTTATATATTAGAGTGTTTTTATTTGATGAACGTGGGCGCTGATACGCGAAAATGAACTAAATTGATTTTATTTCAATTAGGGCTGGGCAGTATGGAGAAAATCATAATATGTTTCAGCAAATACCTCAATATTGATATTGGGACAATATTGTAGGGTTGACTATTGACTACAATCAGATTTTTGATCATCAAGAACCATCAGTAATGTGGATATAATCACAAAGTGGGTAACAGCACATAATAGAACAGCTAGAACAGTCATATCGATCAATTCTGAAAATTACATCTCTTTACTGTAATGCAGCCTTTAAAACCAGGAATAAACAACATTTATGCCAAATTACAATATTACAGTAAGACGATATCTCGTCTCATATCACCAGTGCCTGAAATGGGCCGTGTTAATCGACAGATCTGAGTTTCTCCACAAAGAATCATGCAAAAGTACAACTTTAAATGTGTTTACCAGAGATGTGCTCATGAAAAAAAGAGGCGGCAGTCCTCGGCTATAAAACACATACAATAATTGTGTCACGCAACTGCTGAATGCACTGGCATTTCAGGAACTACACATCACAATATTGATATAACATCAATATGTTGCCCAGCCCTAGTTTCTATGCAAACAAAACGACGGTGGGCAAGTAATGCATCAGTGACCGACCACCTTGTAACGCTGGAAACACCGACTAGTGTGGCAAGCCTAATCTCCTCTCACCACAAGGCAACAATCACAACACAGCATGAAAGCTTATTTGGTGAATTGGGACACACGCACTTACACAAAGAATCATTACATTAATAAATGGCAGCGTTCAGGGATGCAGCTCTGAGTGATTTCATTAGATAGTATCACAACAGGCCAGTGTTCTCACACTGCTTTCAGCACAGCTTTTTTTACTCTCCCATTCGGGCTCCAGTTGCAGGCCCTAATTGAAGGCACATGTAGCGTGCTCACACAGAGACGGAGATCCCCCATCGACAGCCGCGTGACTGTGTGGAGGCTGTCAGTGCTAACGTGGAGGAACAGCGGGGTTTGGTGCTCCCTCTGGGATCACCGAGGTCTTTCTATGACAGACTGGATTGATGCACCTCTGATAGCTGATATTGTTGCCTCATTAACTTCGGCTTGATCTCAGATAGTCAGCTGGTACACAGGGAGGAAATCAGGCTAAGGCGCGATGCTAATCTGGTATTTTAACTTAAATTGGAAACGGAAAACTAGGCTTTAGGGGGTTGATGCTTATGTGTTACAAAATGAGATGAAAGATCAACTATACTTTAGGCTGTAATTTGGTAAACAGTGTTTACAGGGTTCCCACCCTTTCTTTAACATCAAATTCCAAGGACTTTTCAAGGCATTTCCAGCCCAAATTTCCTCAAATTCAAGGACCCAATATGGCTTATATAGTTTGAGATACGGATCAATGTGAATTACTGTTACAACACTGAGAATTTTTATAACGAGAACTAGCAGACTGACGTGTGAAACAATGATGCAACCGTGGGTAACCATGTCTTCTACTATATTACATCCCCATACAACTCAACTGCATTCTCAGTTACGTTAACGTTTTTTTCTCGTGGATTACAGTTGCACTTTTAAACATCCCGTTAATTTTGTGAATTGATACAAAACTAACTGGTTATGTTTAGGCAACAAAACGACCTGGTTAGGTTTCGGAAAAGATTGTGGTTTGGGTTCTTTTTAGATAATGTTGATTTGTGATTTCACACTGGGTGAAAGTCTGTGTTTCTGTGACCCATCCATCCACCCCGACTTCCTTCCCTCATGGACCTCCACGGATCTTGATTCGAAACGTTTTCGTAATACGTCAAAAACAAACCGGGAGAAAATACGTTTCTATAAAAAAATAATCGAGAATGCAGTTTTGTTGTATGAGAACGTAATGTTAGAAGATCAGGCTGCTGCAGGAGACAAACGAAGCCCATATATATCAAAAGCACTTCCGATGACCCATGCCTATTTATGTCTATTTTCAAAAACTTTTTTCCCTCAAATTCACAATCTTTCAAGGATTTCAAGGACCTGTGGATTTCAAGGACACGTGGTTCATGTGTTTAAATGTGCAACAGAGAGAAACAGAAGAATATAAAAGGAAGGAAGCAAACAGAAAAACCTTGTATCAGGTCCATGGCCTGAAGCCTGCTATTAATGCAAAACGAAACCTAAATAATTCCAGCGCCGCCTGCCTTTGCGTGAGACACTGACTTGTAAACCTATAAACATGTCCAAGAAGAACCCAAATAACCTCTTACGTGTTTTTAAATGCTTTGTCTTCCACATGGTGTCAATTTGCATTTTTGAGAAGGAGCTCATTTACGTATTCGAAATTGCATGGCCACCAAATCACACAAACCGCACTGCCTCCGTAACCAATGTGCTTTTTACAGACTTTGGATTCGCTCGCTTAGTTTTCCATTTAGAAAGTGGAGAATCTCTCAAATGCACAGATCAACACGAGTAAACACAGAAGTTGATTCCATGTGTTCAAATCATTGCTAAAGAGCTTTTTAAGTGCTCGCTATCTTCACACAGAGCTCCTCTTTAATGGCATGCAAACTCTTTGCCCTACATTTCAGACAAATGCATCGCTGTCACACACACAGCATGTACAAAATATATGCAGATTATTTACACTGTTGAAATGAAAAATGAACTAATCACAAAGGAAAGGAAATATTACAACACCAATCTGGAAAAAAAGGGTAAAAAACAGTGTACAAGCACCTAATAATAAGTGTTTGTGCCCTGAAATTGATAAAAAACCCTCCTCCATTAACAGCAATGTTTTCTCCGGTGTCTCCATGTCTTCTCTATTGTATTGTCACTCCTGTCGCTGCACCACAAAAGACTTTCCCCAGCTAATCTCTGTCTCTGAGTCAATAACATTCAGAGGCAATTTCCTTCAGTTCCCATTGTCGCGCCAAATTGAATTCCAAAGTAAGACAACATAGACTGCCACAGTCAGCACTATTGGATTTTCTAAAACCATTTGTTCGACACAGCCAATGTTGGGCTTACAAAATGCCAAATTGTACAATATATACAACGCAAGAAATCAAATATTAATAACGTTGATGAGGCGGTATCATTAGCTTTGAATCACCGTGGGATGACGTGAACAGAATCAATTGTATAAAGTGGGCAGTAATCGATGTGTTTGGGTGAGTCTCCTCTTCATCACACAACATCAGTCTGCAGCTCCTCTGTCCTGGAGGCAGGCCCGAGTGTTAAACAGACAGCTGCTTGTCTTCTTGTTCCTAACTGGCTGGCATTAAATGATCAGAGTCATGTGACTCCACAGGGAGAGTTGCTTAATTTCAATATTTCCCTGAGAGGCTCATGTTGATGAAATACTGAGCCTACAGTATATACACTGACATTTTCTGATTAAGTACCAGTACATCGGCATATAGAGGCGCTGTTTTGCTAACATGGTAACAGATGGCGTATGAAAAAATAGACTTTCCCACATGGTTAATTCATATAAACTATGTGTTTATTGAATTACAAGAAAACATGTTATATTGTGATGTTATCGAGATATAATGAACTATATCAGGATAGAAGATTTTGGCCATATCGCCAAGTCCTTCATATCGGTAACAGCGTATATGTTGTCCAGTATGCATATAATGCAGAAAAGTATTTAGAAATTATGTCAGCTATTTACTTTTTTATTCTTTATTTAAATGGTCAGCAATTGGCTGATACTGAACAGACAGTACTTTAGCCATTTATTATATTTTTTATTTATTCTTTATTTTCTCAGTATGTCACCATCCCATAGAAAAAGTCTATTTTCATTCCAGCTAAAAATTCATTATATCAGCCACCATATGGGTAATCGGTGAGTTTTTCCCTTCTAAAATCAGTATCGCTCTCAAAAATCCCATATCGGTCGGGCTCCAGTGAGCAGCAAAACATTGTTTAAAAATCCTCCTACAAATGTGGAAGTATGGGCAGCACACCGCCTCAGAGGTTTTGAAGCTCATATTTTTTTGATGAGGGGTTATAAAAGTTTGGCACGACTGAGATCTGATGTTACTCAGAGAGTTAGTGGCAATAAAATGAGGCTCAGTAAAGACAGTTGAAAATTTTACATGGGTCAGATAGCTATTATGAAAAGAATCAAACCCAGCTCTGTAGATGGAAACTTTTCAACCCACCGATACCTCAAAAACGTACTTGGACTTTGTATAAACTGTGTCAAATACTACAGGCGGCATGGTGACCTCAATGAGTGAAATGTAAAATTAAAAACAACAGGATTTTTTGTTTTCAAGGCCTCTGGTAAGGCTACTCAAGAGGCAGCTGTTTCCCTTTGATATTTCCCCATACTGTATTCCTGTTAGCGGCAGAACAACAAAGACCCATGTGGTGCGGAGGACTTATTACGTTAGTAGACCGACATTAACAACTAAATGTAACACTTCAGTCTGGCAGGTCTGTGCAGGCCTCCGCAGCATGGCAGCACCAACAAATCAATGCCATCCGTACGTTTAACCAGAGCAAACTGCTGCATGATTTCATGAGGTACATAAAATGACATCCCTTTTATAGTTTAAAATGCTTACAACGAAATCCTAGTCAAAGAGGGATGGGGATTTCATTAAATTTACATCATGACCGTCCTACATGCCTCATGTTAATAAAGTGTCAGGGTGGTACCATCACTACGGGCCATGACAGAAGTTTTCTAAATTAGCGAGGCCTCCAGTATAATGAAAGAAAGAAGAAAGAAACCTCTGTGACATGTGTGTCAAACATCAAAAAGCTCCACTCTGCAGATAAAAAGGAAAGTTAATAAGCCTTGGATATAAAGATTTATTGACGCAAAGTCAGACATGTTAGTGGACGTGGAGACAGAGGGCTATATATTAAGTTTTTAGTGTAGTATCCAGACCTCTGACGCCTGTTTTTGGCTCTTTAATTTGGTCAAGTATGATAAATATGTCTACAGGTTTGATCAAAAAAAGTCCTTTCTGGGATTCATGTGGTCTGTGAAGGAGCAACCACCGGGGACTCCTGGGACTGAGGTCTGCTCCGTATTGTTGAGTTGTCTGCCATTAAAACATGCATAAGGTTTTAATTCACTAATAACACTTGCACTTCATTTAGAGCAAAGTTGAGGTAAAGCAACAATCCCTCACTCATTTAAATGTAAAGGGGAGTAGTTTAGTAGTTTTATGAAATGGTATGTTTAAATATGCAAACAAGGCATTATCTCATTAAATATGTGCTCATTTGCATACATTTCGATGAATCTGAACATTGGATAAAGCCAGGTTCAATATTGTTTTATTTTGTTGAAATATTAGAGTCAAAGGTTTTTACTGAGGGGATTTTGGAGATCTTTTTTTATGACTCTGTAAATCAGAAAATAATGTCAACAACCATAAAAAAAATTAAAAAAAGATATCACCATTTTTGTAGGAATTAAATGTTCTATAAATCAGAATGAATGATATGAACAAACCCCTCTGTAAAAACCTTCAAAATATAGTTTTGAGAAAATGACCTTTAAAGATATGTATTTTAAAACAGTTTGCAAGACACTGCAGGTGAATAGGGTAAAAAAACAAACAACTAATATCACCATGAAAATTGTTTATTTTCTGAAATGTGTGAAATATGCAAATGATGCATCATCTAATGCTAACGTTTGGTGAATGTAGGAGACATCTACAGACACAAATAGACAAAGTGTAGAAGAAAAAACAAAATGATAATGTTTTGGAAGCAAAATAGCCCAAAATCTCTAAATGAATCAGTCCATTAAAGACAGTGATTTTGCCTGTAGTATCTCGCCCTGATTAATGAATTCCTTAAAGCAAGAATCTAATTTCATTAACAGCAACACAAGGAATGCTGGGATTTATTTTACTTCTTGCATCCTAATGAATGAATGTATCCACATCATCAGCTCAGCTCAATAAACTGCCCCAGTCGTCAGAAAAACCTCCTGAGCAACATGAAATCAAAAACCCCTTTTCTCCTTCTTTACTTAGGCACATTCACGCTGCAGAAAGACTCACATTCATTGCATTTCTGGAATACTTGTTGGTGGCATATTGTAGGTGGCGTGAACAAAGCTGAGGGAGTGGACGCTGAGGCACCGGGCCCCCTCTGCAGGGACAAAGGGCCCGGCAGAGCTCAGGCTAAGTGAAAAGGGCCCTGACAAAAGGCTGAGAAGAAGAGCGCTTTATGGGCCGGGTTGGAGGGAGCCGGGGCCTGTGCCCACGCACCGAGGAGCCCCGGTCTTGGTGAGCCGCTGGAGCACGACCATGTGTGGTCCATTATCGCAACCGACAAGCAGCAAATACCACGCCCTCCCTCAATGGAAAGACGGATGCCCCCTTGCTGATTGCCCCAAAACCTGGTAAGAAAGGCTCCAGGAACAAAGGCACCCGCCCTGTTGGGAGAGGGCCATTGAAAAAGGTCGCAGGAGCATGCCTGGATGGGCTTACTCTTCTTCAGGGGAGGACAATGGAGCTGACAGGTGCTGGAGGAAGACAGGCCAGAGGACAGAGCGAGAGAAAGGAGACGGATGGGTTTGAGGGTGGAGGAGGTGGACGGAGGGGAGACGCTGGCTTCCTGGGGAGAGCACAACACGTATTTATGTCCTACATTTTGCTTTGGCTTGTTTATTGACGAAGCAAACAATGGAACCCTGCCGAGTAAACGTGACGATGTTTAACTGGTAAACAGTTATAGACTGAAATGTTGTCAGAGGAACCGTCTATACTGTTTGTGCTCATCTGTTCATAATGACGCCTGACAAACACTGGTGGATTTAAAGGGATCCTCCTATGATCAAGCCTGGCCCCCCTGTGGAAAATATTTTCTATCTCAGCCGACATTACTGCAGACCGGTACCAACCATGTCATACTAGCTTGTTTAAAAGGGGGCTAAATAAGTTAGGCTAAATTTTGCAGAGGAAAAAACTGGCATGGCTGTTTTTACAAAGAGATCCCTGGAACACTCACCTCAAGATATCTGAAAGAAAATGGGCTCTATGGGTACCCACAAGTCTCCCCTTTGGAAACATACCCACTTACCCATGTAGTTTAGGGCAATAAGCATGCAGTTTTTCTCATGCAATACCAAGGTGTTACTTTGGTACCAATATTTTCACGCTAGCTTTAAATCGGAGCTTGCTACAGCTGCGATCGCCAACGCTCCTGCGGGTCTCTAAGGGTATATATATTTGAAACCCTTAAAATTGCATGTGGCCCCAGCCTGCCCGCAAACCCTCCCAGTCCCCCATTTGAAATGATCTAGAACCACCACTGCCAAACACAACCACCCCCACAGTCATTTAACAAACATGTCAATATTTCCAGCCTCACGCACTCGAGCAGAAGTACTTGTCATAACATGAGAATAAAGCCGTGACTCATCCTTCCGTTTATTCATTTGTCTTCATCCGATCTGACTGTGAACGCCGCAGCAGGAAACAGATGGAGCCGTGTCCTTCATCAGATCAAAAAAGCCAGGGAGGCAGTTCAGGCCCTTCAGCGCCTCGTCTGAAGCCTCTGCAAACACGCAGCCTCCGTGTGCGTCAGCTGCTCTCTGTGCTGCTTCCAGGTCAGCCGCCAAAAGGGGGGGGGGGCAGGGTGCAAGCAGCAACTCTTCTCAGGAAACCTTTCCTTAAGGAATTAGGGTCAGTGGCTCTGCTCCGCTGGCCTCCTGAGTGCTCAGGATCAGAGATCAGGGGAGAATGGAAGAAAGAACAGGAGGACACTTACGTCATTCCCTGTCCCCCTCCCTCCCCGTCTTCGGTGACCAGGTCTCTTACACAAGAGGCTTTGGAGCCGCATTATCCACTGCTAACAGCAGATGAGAAGGGGGCTGGGGATGCCGCTCATCAGACACCACAATCCCTGTCCTGGATGTCCAGCAGGCCATATCTCACAACTGTCACTACGTATCCGTCAGCACTGAGCATGCATGGCACATGAACACGCACACTTCAAACAGCACTCAGCAGCTTGTTACAGTCTGTGATGGATGCCTGGGAGTGGCCTGGATGTGCTTGAGAAGCTTAGCAGCAGTGCTCCTGTTTCCATGCAACAGGCCATGTTTGAAATCAGCTCAGATAGGGTGGAATAAAAGACAACACAGGATGCTTTTTGCTCCCGGACAGAGACACTGTTGTGAAATATGATAGTTAATGTTGCGCAGCTGTAAAAGCAACATTTTTCTTAATCCAGGCTGCTCTCATGGTAGCATTTAAGTGATAAAATGAATAAGTCAGTCTAACCGTGCGTTCACACTGTGAGTAACAAGATCAACAAGTCACCAGAGGGCCATTCATTTCTTATAGAGAGCTGCGAGAGCAGGGAAACTCAAGCTCGAGAAAAATGCCTGCAGGCTGAGAAAAGCCACCATGTCTGAACCTTTCACAGCCAAGAGATCTGCATGCTCTCTTTGTTTTGTTGTAATATTAATAACGAACAAGTTAACCTCACAAGTGGGAAATAGACAAGATTCTGATTAATTTTCTGAAAGAAAAAACATGCAAAAAACATTTGTTTGGTTTATTTTCAAGTAACGCTCCCTAATTAGAGCTAGACTGTTAAATCAGCCGATATTAGCTTTTTGCAGATATATCAGTATAGTGTCGTCGGCCGATAAGTCACAAGAACTTGCAGGACAAAAAATGTCAAACTAGGTTAGAGGTCATTTAGAAAGTGTTTCCTTACTCGTTTACATATTTTGTCCACCAGAGAGCACTGACAAATTGATTTTACACCATAAAATGTCTCTTTTGGTATGTGTCTTCGTAACTATTCTTTAAAAAACAAATCTAAGGGATCTGTACCAAAATTGTTTGTTCATGGTTATGTGTTTATTGTTATTGGAATTTAGAAGCTCTCAATTATTGGTAGCGGATTCAAAAATCCAGTGTCGGTCCGGTCAGGCATCGTTCTACTCATGAAATGATACAATTTAATAATATTTTGCTCATTTCATGAAACAAGCGTCCATGTTGAATGAAGTGCAGCAGAGCTGAAGGTAAACAGTGACAAGGTGATTTCGTCTGAGGTAAAAAAAATAAAAAAATAGGTGAAAACAAATTTCAAATTAGCCTTTTTTTAATTTAATAAACGGTTTCGGATAGTGAGGATATTATATTTGAGGACAAGACGTTTACGCATTTGAGACTGCAGATGTTTACTTTGTTAGCCTTAATGTTGCTATTTTCTTTATGTTTTTTTAAATAGTGTGTTGTATAGATTTAATCAGCCCTAAAGCTGCAAGGATAAACCTACACATAAGGATTTAGGTTCTGCTGTAAAGGATGTATTTCATGTTTCACTTCTGTCTGCAGTATCACAGGGAAACTTTCCCAAAAGGACGAGTCTTATCATCCAAAATAGGTGTTGGAAAAGCGGGGATGTCTTATAATGAAAACCGCCTTATATTCGGGCCAGTATGAGAACACAGTATGCCCCACATCCATGCTGCTGGACCATCTTGCTCCACCACTCAGAAGAGAACAACCCATCTGGCTCACATTGTGAACACACTGTGAAAACAGAGGTGGTGAGAGCTGATGAGAGACCATCATTAGAACATCTGGAAAGGAAATATCACGACGACAGTTTAGTGGCTTATTCTGTTTAACTGTGTGGGCAACCAGTTAAACTCCCCTGGTGTGTGGGGCAGATTTTTCCCAAACCAGGAAAACACACAGACAATATTTGGTTAACAAAGGAGAGGCAGCAAACAGGCATTGTGCAACATCGCTATGGGTGTGACCACCCAGGTCCAGCATCTGGGATCAAGTCTGGAAATGAGTCAAACACAATCCAGCGCTGTGCAACACAAAGACTACCCACATGTTCTTCCTGTGGTGCAAAATCAAAGCTCTTCCGTCTAAGATAAATATCACCCAACAGGAATATCACACAAACTTTAATCATCGGGCCAAATGTGGAAGGAATAATCATTTTACAGTATGTGCAAACATGTAGGCTAATTTTCAAGCGTCTAGGGATGTCTGAGGAGGAACAATAACGTGACCACTGCCAAGAAGCTTTTACTCTATCTGTTTCCAGCCACACCAGCATACTGCAGAAAATCCCTCGGCTTATTTCTCCCTGGACTGTTTGAATTAGCCTGCGATACGCCGTATCACACCATCAAGACAGGAACATTTAAACAAGTGAAACAGAGCCAGCTATGGTGAAACCCTCCACCCGAAGACAAGGTGATAAGTTCATCCTTATTCAGTCTTCTCCACTCACCGTCACTCACTCCCACCTCAGCGGCAGATAAAGACACGACATCCAGATATAAACCCCAAAGAACAGATCAAAGATGTTTGAGTTGAGTCGGCCAGAAATACCATTCTGAGGTGAAAGTTGCTCTCCGAGCATTTGTCCAAGTCTCAAACTGTCATTCCTGGTATGTGCTACTGAATAGAACTGGCTGGGAAGCCCTTCACAAAAGGTGTTTTTTTCATCTTGCAACACCTCCAGCTATATTTCAGGCACAACCTTCAGGCATATGCAGAATATTAATAAATCAACACAAAAAACATCATCCACAGTGCTGCTTTTGGATGTTTCCTACACACTGGGGAGTAATTTGTTATTGCAGGTGGCCCCTTACAAGCCCAGTGTTCCTTCTCAAGTATCCCAAATAAAGAAAACAAAGATTGGAAGTGCAGCGTTTTCTTTCTTTGCTCTGCACAGAAAGCATAAAATACAAAAAGTGCAGCTTTGGATGATTAAAGGTCCCATGTTGTAAAAGTGAGATTTGCATGTCGTTTTTTAAATATTATAAAGCAGGTATAGGTGCTACATAAATACTGTGAATGTATCAAAACACTCAGTCCACGGAGAAAGGCACACATCCCGTATTCAGAAACTGTGCTTTTAAACAAGCCGTCAGGATTTCTGTGAAGTTATGATGTCACTATATATATTATATATAGGTAGAGAAAGTGCTGCTACAGTGTCGTTCTCCAGCTGTAATGACAGTACAGAGATGCTGAGCGCATTGATGTGGAAGACTCAAACACTGAAACACTGACCAATCAGAGCACACTGGGCTTTTTCAGGAGGGCGGCTTAAAGAGACAGGTGCTAAAACAGAGCGTTTCAGACAGACGATGAATACATGTATGAGAAAAATAATGTGGGCTTTTTATATTGAAGCATGTAAACATGTTCTAGTGGAAACCCAAAATACAAGTATGAGCAGAATAAATGAGGATAAAAAATATAGGCCTATATATATGTTTATATATATAATTTGTTTTGCTTTTTAAGATATGGCTGATGCAAGGACTTGTGTGGCAAACACTTTGCATAAGTAAATTTATAGAAGTAGATTAGTCTATTTCTCCCATAATCCCTTTGTTGCCCAGAGTAAGGGATTTGTGGGTCAAGCCTGAGGGGGTGGACTCTGTGTCCACCTCCAGCAGTAGAAGCTACGATGCTTCGACCAGACAAGCAGGCTAAGCATGCATGTCTCTGCTCCCCCTCCCCCACCAACACACATGCAGACACACACACAGACACACACATGCATACATCTTCCCTCAGACAGACCAGGAACAAACCATAATGGCACAATGACCTACAAACCACAACCCCACAGGAATTATTCACAA
>JAOVVB010261373.1:0-19103 GCA_028570985.1 Heterobranchus longifilis
TCCGACACGTGAAGTCTCCAGCTGCTTCTTTTCACAGCGAGGAGTTTCACTGGCAGGACGTAGCGCGTGGGAGGATCACACTAGTGATATTTGTAGCTCGCCCCCCTCCCCCCCGTACAGGCGCCCTGACCGACCAGAGGAGGCGCTAGTGCAGCGACCAGGACACATACCCCTATCCGGCTTCCCACCCACAGACAGTTGTGTCTGTGTGGACGCCCAAAGCCGGAGGAAACACGGGGGACTGAACCTGCGACCCTCTTGTTGGTAGGCAGGGATTCTACCACTGCCAAGGATTACCATGTTAACTGTCGACTTTCAGATGCTCATGAAATTCAGATCAAACTGTCATACTACAGTAGACAGTGCTGTCAAATATGAATCAGATGTTTTCAGAAGCACATTTTAGTGTACTGTTTAGCTGTAATTTGAGAACGTTTATGACCAGGCTGCCATTTTTCCTCCTGCTTCTCCAAGCACCGCTCCAACTGTGCATTGTTTTGATCGGTTGTAGGTGACGTTTCATTGCTCTGATCGGTTGTAGGTGTATCCAACTGCGTCCAGAGGCATTTTGGTCTGCACCATTGATAACGCCCCTTGGAAAAAGAAAATGAACTGAGAGGTTCCAGACTACTGCGCATTTCTGAATTAGTTTGGCAATGCCAGGCAGTAGCATTGCATTTAAGATTTCTGATTTTTCAGGCAATTCATCTCAGATGTACTGATACTTAGTATTATACTTACTAATAATGCAATTTATTTCAGTTTACAGCATTCACATGAATTTTTTGCAGGAAATGCATTTTATAGAACATTTAATGAGCATAAAAGACCACACACAAACACCCCATGCAGAGCTGGAGACACGGCTGAACAGTTGATTACGCTATTGGGCATAGCTGCAAGGCAGTGGTCTGGACTGTAATGGCAGCTAATGAATCTCATGCCAGGGATGTCCATTTATGACAAACAGTGTCATCTTCAATGTACTTTTATATCTGTGGGGGGCACTACTACTCATTAAATACTACATGGATTTTAACAGAACATACCCATATTAGCAGGTCATTTGAGACCTAACAAAACTTTTTTCCAGTTAATACTTCATTGCTTCAAAAAACAAATAGAACCAAGTGTATTTTTCTCAGTATTGCTGAAGTTATCTGCCTTATTCTGTCTTGTTTCAGGATACACTCCCTTCTAGAAAATAGTTAGACAAATGGGTTTGTATTGGAAACATTAAAATAATTTAACTGCAGCTTTTCTTGGCTGGTTTCAAGAGAAAGAGAAAGACACGAGATTGATCATTTTTGCAGTGTATCAGTAGTCATTCAATATATTTTCTCTTAGTCTTGCAGAGTAAGGTCTGGCTCCAGTGCGTTTTCACTCTGGTATAGGGGAAAACTCTGGCTTTTTTGCATTTCTTTCAATCACAATCGTCTTGGGCGGTGCTAAGGCTCGGATGGAGCTGTCAGCCCTCTGCAACATATAGTTTATATGATACATAAACATATATGTTATTCAAAACTCGCCATTTTCGGCATGTAGGTTGATAGCTCGAGTCGTGTCTTGAAGGTATCCCTAGATTTGCTAAAGTCTTGCGAGATGAGTATGATTAGGCATTAACCTAACATTTAAGGTTAGATTGGCCTCAAAACCAAGATCTGGCTGTATAACACCTTGGTCAAGCCGGTTTTACTATATGATGCTGAGTGCTGGCAAATAACCAAATGCAACATAAACAAAGTCAGCTCATTCCACAATGGCTGTTTGTGTAAGATCTGCCATAATATATTCTGGCCCAATAAGATATCTAACACGGAGCTCTACATAAAGACTGGCTGCCGAAACGTGGTCTCAGAAATTAAACACCGTCGTCTACGATGGCTTGGACACATACTGCGCATGCCCCCATTGCGGATTCCCAAAGTGGCCCTCAAATGGACACCACCGGGGAAAAGGAAACGAGGCCGACCTAAGACCACCTGGCGAAGAACGGTGGAGGCTGAGCTGCTAGAGATGGGCCTCTCATGGGGCGAGGCACAACTAGCTGCCAAAGACTGTGATAGATGGAGGAACATAATCGATGCCTTCTGCCCCATAGGGGGCTAAGAGGATAAGTAAGAAAGTAAGTAAGTCAGGTTAGATTGGTAAGGTTAGGCATTAACCTCAAATGGTATGATTAGGGTCTTGCCGGTTTTCGCAAATCCAGGGTTACCTTCTGGACACGACCGTAGTAAAGGGATTTTGAGAATGGTAGTGAGCTGACAAGGCTGTCCAATGCACAGCCAGTTTGAGAGGGGGATGTCCCTTATCTGCCCCACCCAGGATTTCACACTCAATGTTGATGGCTCCATTGTCCCCCCCCTCCACCCTAATCTGCAACCTTGGAGTTACCTTTGCCCCCAACCTCTCATTCTGGCCCCATGTCAACCACATGACCAAAACAGCCTTCTTCCACATTCTGCGCCTCCGACCCTCACTGTCACCTCCTGCTAGCTCCTTACATCTCCCGTCCTCCACGTCCCTCCCCACACACACATACACACACACACACACACACACACACACACACACACACACCCACACAGCTCTCTGACCTCCTCCACCTCTGTTCTGCTGATGCCAACCTCCTCCAGATCTCCAGGACCCTAACCCCTAACGCCTTTTCAGTCGTGGCCCCTCTTTCTGGAACTCACTTCCAAACCACAACAGAAATGCCCCCACACAGCCATCCTTTAAAAAGACCCTCAAAACCCATCTCTCCAGACTTGACAGAAAGTATGAAGATAACTTAATATACAAATTTAAATAATTTACAACTTGTAGGATTCTGTTGTTAGCCTGCTCCAGCATTGCTCAGTTTATACTGTACTTACCCATACTGTCTGACAGCATTTCAAATGACCGTTTTAAATTTAGATTTCTATCTCAATACAATACTTACATGACCTGTACTGTACTACACATGCAGAAAGAGTTATTGGTCACTGTAATCAGTGTGCGAAATACCTGGTGGTAATCGGGGGGTCCCCCCTTCCAAGTGCTCCAGTGACTCAACACGCAATTTCATGGATGCAGTTTACTCAATGACAGAAAAGGGAACCCTTAAGGAAAAAGGTTGGGAAACATTGAACTCGGTTGTACATGGTTTGCACACACATCACCAAGGCTAATATTTTTAACACTGCCGGACCAGTGGCACGGCACCGGAACAATGCTAGCAGTGTTGATTTATGGTTTGCTTGGAAGCAACTACTGAAAACCTGGCTATGTTTGCTCACTATTGTCGACTGCTTACCTTTGAAAATTAGTTCTGCAAATGAGGATAAAAGGCAGATGAACAACTGAGTGAAGGTTTGTAAGCTTGAGGCACAGCTTGACTTTTCTTTAAACCCCTCTGTCGTGTTCCCAGGTGCTGCTCTTTCATGACCAGAGCTATGGAATCCACTATGAGTACACCGTGTCCCTGAACACAACTCAGGACAGGAACAGTGAGGAGCAGAGGGAGCCAGAGTATCTCTACATCTGGACACACAGCAGCTGGCAGGACTGTACTGTCCAATGTGGAGGAGGTAGCACACACACACACACACACACACACAGAGTAATCCTAATTGTCAGGCACCCTGCTACAGATTTCCTGAGCAGCTCCTCTTATCCTATTACTGCTTTGTAATATTGGTATCCAGCACTCAAAATATCCAGATTACATGTATGTGAGAAGAGCACTTTGAAGTAGCAGTCCACTGCGTTTATCCAGGAGCTGGAGTCAGGTGCTTCTGGATTAGTAGTGAAGCAGTTGGGGGGGAGCCCATCACATCCTTCTTTTTAATGGTGGATTATTATGGTGTCCATGTATGATTTGACATCCAGAGCACACATCATAGTGAGCAACTAATCAGGTTCTGTAAACACACAACTGACTTAACAGGGGAGCCAATGCTGATTTCTTTCTGGTGAGGACGGTCTGTACAAGAAACAGGACACACTTGATTTCCAACAATCCTAGAAGACACTGAGTTATGACTGTACTTTGAATGTACACTGCAATACATACCTTGTAAGATATTCAGTACAACATCACTGGGACTTCTAACTAGACATGTTTTACTTATAGACTATAAAAGAAGTGGACGTAGCTTCCGGGACTGAAAAGTGAAGCCAATGCTGAAGTACCTTAAACCTGCATTCTTTCTAATATCCAACAGGGGGCAACTCCACTGGTTGCAAAAAGAAGTCTGGTTGTACAAGTCTATGAGAAAATGAGTCTACTTCTCACTTGATTTATTACTTCAGTAAACAGTTTCATAATGAGTTCATGGTCTCAATCGCTAATTTCAAGACTTCTTCAATACAGCATCATGTTCAGTTTGTAAATTATGGTCCCATTTAGAGTCAAATAATGTCTTGCTCAGCGTTTAGTTGCACCTTACTAACACTAGCTAGCGCTAGTGGTAGCTGGGGAAACTGCATATTTTCAACCGGCTTTGTGTCACTGCAGTGAACGGTGTGAGCGTCCAGAGCACCCTGGCCCCGCTCACCCACCGTTAAAAATCCACTGGATGACTCACGTCTGCCAGTTAAAAATCTGCAAACTTTCCCTCTTTAGTTGTTAGCGCAGCGCCATTGGAAAGTCAGCGGCTTAGTGTTTTTCTCCATCTCCGCCTCCTTGTCCAAATATGGTCATGACCGGTTGCAAAAGACCAAGATGGCAACGGCCAAGATGAGAAACTTGAGGCTTAAAAACGGTAGTCCACAAATCAATGGGTGAGGTCACTGCTGCTACGTCAATTTTTTTTTAATAGTCTATGGTATCCCTCCGCTTTACAATTTTACATTGATTACATTAATGGTCATTAGCTAGCAATCTTAGATTGTACCAAACATTGCACCACTAAGACAAACATGAACATTTTTACACAAATAACATTTGAGTTGAATTATGAATGGATGAAGGGAAAGAAAGAAGCTCTGATAGTTAAGCGCAAACCTCTGAGTGCTCATAACAAGCCGATGTTACTGCAGTCTCAATACGACATCAGCCGACTGGACAAATCAGAGAAGAGCAAAATTAAGCTAATGCTAAGTCGCTAACAATATCAAATATAAACATTGACAAAGTGTGAGCTGAATACAGTCTGCAGAGCAGGAAATGATGGAACAATGTAACTTCTGATCAACTGTTAACTTCAGAATCACATATGATGTCACCCAAGCGACTGTCAACGGACTCTTATTTCACTTGTTTCACAATAAATGGAAACTCGAGCTGGGCGATAAATCAATTTTATCGATTCATTCGAATTCATGGTTTAGGACGATAGCTAAAAATGAAAATTGATTTTATAATAATGATGGAACGGAATCCCCTGAGCTCCCGTAGTTAACGTAGTTAATGTAGCGTCTTGTCCTGTCCTGTCCTGTCCTGTCCTGTCTTGTCCTGTCCTGTCTTGTCCTGTCCTGTCCTGTCCTGTCCTGTCTTGTCCTGTCCTGTCTTGTCCTGTCCTGTTTTGTCCTGTCCTGTCCTGTCCTGTCCTGTCTTGTCCTGTCCTGTCCTGTCCTGTCCATGAAAATAGACAGGATCTCAAGGCGCAGCTGGGGGGAGGAGTGTGTCCGGTTTGGGGACCTCAGAATCGCATCTCTGCTGTTTGCAGATGATGTGGTTCTGTTGGCTTCATCAGACCGCGACCTCCAGCACGCGCTAGGGCGGTTTGCAGCCGAGTGTGAAGCGGTCAGGATGAGAGTCAGCACCTCCAAGTCTGAGGCCGTGGTTCTCGGTGGATTGCTCCCTCCGGGTTGGGATGAGTTGCTGCCCCAAGAGAAGGAGTTCAAGTATCTCGGAGTGTTGTTCAGGAGTGAGGGTGAAATGCAGCGTGAGATGGACAGGTGGTGCGGGGTGGTGTCAGCAGTGATGCAGGTGGTGTACCGGACCGCTGTGGTGAAGAAGGAGCTGAGCCGGAAGGCAAAGCTCTCGATTTACCGGTCCATCTACGTTCCAACCCTCACCTGTGGTCCTGATCTTTGGGTAGTGACCGAAAGAATGAGATCGTGGATACAAGCGGCTGAAATGAGGTTCCTCCACAGGGAGTCTGGGCTCAGCCTTAGAGATAGAGGAGGAGCTCAGACATCCGGAGGGACCTCAGAGTACAGCCGCTGCTCCTTCGCATCGAAAGGGGCCAGTTGTGGTGGTTCGGGCATCTGATCAGGATCGTCCTGGGATCCTCCTCCCGTTAGAGGTGTTCCAGGCACGCCCATCTGGTAGGAGGCCTGGGTAGACCCAGATCACGCTGGAGTGATTATATATCTTGTCTGGCCTGGGAACGCCTCGGGGTCCCCCAGGAGGAGCTGGAAAGTGTTGCTGAGGAGAGGGACGTCTGGGGTTCCCTGCTTAGCCTGCTGCCCCCACGACCCGGTCCCGGATAAGCGGAAGAAAATGGATGGATGGATGGAGACCTGAGACCCGCCCGCCCACCTGTTCTCCTGCCCTGCTCCCTGAGGCTGTTTTCGGCTGATGCATTCACGGAGGTCCGGTGCTGCTAGCGGGTCGCTAGCTAGTTAGCTAGCTTGTAATTCCATCATGCTTTCATGCTTCACTGGTTACAGAGTGTGAGGATGAAACATTAAGTTGTTAAATGATACTCATTCAGCGGCTGGCTTGTTAGCAGCTAAACTAGCTCATGCTTTAGCTTTGGAAAGTCACGTCGCCTGTAGTCTGGCATAGCCAGACGAATCTGGTTACCATGACAACATATGCAGGTGGACACTGACACAAAGTGAAGTGGTTTGCACTTTATTAATCACAATAGGAACATGCATCTTTGTTTGTTTGCTTTTGTTAATCTCCTTTATCTTTTGGAGTTTGTTTTAAAGAAAAATCGGAAATCAGGTGCGGTGTGAAAAAAATCTGAGATTTTATTTTTAGGCCATATCGCCCAGCTCAATGGAAACATACATGTACATGATACAAAGTAGCTAGCCAGCAGTAACACGTAGACCTACACAAAGTAGCCTAGCAAGCTAATGTTAGTGCAGTGTGCAGGAAAATGTTCATGTGTTGCTTGACAACAGTCCAGTCCCAGTCCAGTGCCAGAGCCAAATAAGTGTGTTAATTTTGTCAGGTCTTTTTTAAAATTAGTCTTAGTCCTGTGTCAAATGTCCTTATTAGTTTTATTTAGCAGCAGGTCAGATTCGAAACCTGGACTCAGCCTACATGGGGTGCACGCTCTACTGAGCGAGCTAGAGGACAAACCTCTTCAGTCAAAGAAAACCAGAACTATTTTAGTCTAGTTTTACTCAATGAACATTTTAATGTTTTTTAATATAAAACAAAAGAAAGTGAGTTTGATATCAAATACGGGGCAACAACCATCAAAGAAAGTTGGATAGCCAATTAATCAATGAATGAATGAATTAATTAATTAATCTAGTCTCATAACTTGAAGGTTGCTACTGAGTTCTTCTTCCTGATGTACAGTGACAAAATACTTCATACACACACAAATCACAGGATCGATTTCTTTATAAATGAAAGGTTTATTGAACTATTAACTACAAAACTAAATATGAGACAAATAAATGAGTAAACATGAATAAATTAGGATTAAAATATGATTAATTGAATACAATAACAAACAGTTTATACACAAAAGTGAACCACCGCGTATATTATGACAATTGTGAATATTTTGATTGATGTTTTCAAATTAAACTGAATGTAATTTGACAGTTAAAGGCAGCGTTCAACAGTTGAGAGTTTTAAATGAGCAGCAGGGGAGAAACATGAAGAAAATCAACCTTAGTTCTAATTTCAGGGAATATCTTATTTAAAAGATTATGTCAAGTAGCATCATCAACTCATGAACACATGAAAATGTTTCAGCTGATGTCTCTGATGTGCAGATGAGGAGAGGCTGTCACATCTGTTCTGCAGTGTGGATCCGGTTGGATCAGTTGCCATTTCACTTCAATGGATCTCCATCTTTCTCTCGTAGCTCTCGGACATCTCGGACCAGCGGTCCCACGTTACCACTTGGCTTGAGTCGTTTTCCTCCATCTCTCTCTTCCTGTCTCTCTGTCTCTGTGTCTCTGTGTCTCTGTCTCTCTGTCTCGCTCTGTCTCTGTCTCTCTGTCTCGCTCTGTCTCTGTGTCTCTGTCTCGCTCTGTCTCTGTGTCTCTGTCTCGCTCTGTCTCTGTGTCTCTGTCTCGCTCTGTCTCTTTCAATTTTGACACTGGACCAGGATAAAAGCAATGTATTTAACATTACGCTGTAAAACATCAGCACATGTGGAACACTGACCTGTGTGTGTGTGTGTGTGTGTGTGTGTGTGTGTGTGCAGGTGAGAGGAGGACAGTGGTTTCCTGTATGAGGATTGCCAATAAAACCATGGAGGTGGTCAACGACAGCTACTGTCAACCTGAGAACCGACCACAGCCCCAAGTGCGACTCTGCAACTCTCACCCCTGCCAGTACCGGTGAGACAAACACACACACACGTGTGCGCAGTGTTTTTGTAGCTGCGTGTTGCTTGTAGACTCGTGTTAGCAGATGCTGCAAGAGGACGGAGCACAGAGAGGCAGAATAACAATCGTGACAAGCTCACCCTCAAACTCCAACTTCATTTCAAACTTTGATATTTTTACAAGATGTCTTGTGACTCACATTATTTAGTGAAGTCAGATCTGCCTGAGACACACATTGTTTCTTGTCATAACTGTTTACACTGCTGTTCTGTGATTATGTGGAATCAGTTCTCCCATCCAAAGTCAAAAATAAATGCAGAAATAAATAAATGAATATGCCATTAATACAAAGCCAAATAAATAAAGAAGATAATGAAAACATAAATATCAATTTATGTTTTCATTATCTTCTTTATTTATTTGGCTTTGTATTAATTCCCATGTTTATTTACTTTCCTATTTATTTGTCTCTTTGACTCTTTGCAGAGTGAAGTGGACGAGCTGCACTTTCAGTGGATTTAGAATATTTTCACAGTTTAACTTTCTGACAGAGAACTGAAGTCGTTACATCATCAGAGCCTCCAGACTCGTCGCTGTTATTGTGAACTAACGTGGCGTCCACAGCACTACATACACTTAGCTTACAGTAAATAGCTCCAAACATTTGTATTATTGATAACCTTATTGATTATCTTATTGTGGTCACCTCAGTAACCTCTGTCACTGCTGAGAGGACGTTTAAGGTGTTTAATCAGATAAGGGCCCCGGTGGCTCACCTGGTGGAGTGGGCGACCCTTGTACTTGGGCTGGGTCCTGACCAGAGTGGCCCGGGTTTGGGTCTGACCTGCGGGCCTTTGCTGCATGTCCTCCTCTCCCTCTCTCGCTCCTTTCCTGTCAATCTTCAGCTGTTCTATCCAATAAAGGGAGGAAAAAAGTTCATCAGATTATTATGTTTTTCTTATGGTAGCTTTACGTTAATCGGCGCACTTACTTTGTCTTGAAATGTGCTCGATAAAAGTCATTTTAAATGTATGTCCACACTGAGCCTAACGTTTTAAAAAGCATCTTTTGTCCATGTTTCAGACCTCTGCCCAGAGGAAAATGAACTGTGTGTAAACAACAGTGTTTTCACAGGTGGGTGACAGGAGAGTGGGGGTCCTGCTCCGTCACATGTGGTAAAGGTCTTCAGCAGAGGGAGGTGGTTTGTGTTTACCACCTACAGAATGGCTCACTCATCTACACCAGGGACCTGTACTGCCAAGGAGGGAAGCCTCCTGTTGTGCAGGGCTGTGAGGGCCGCCTCTGCCTCACTGTGTGGGAGGCTTCAGAGTGGTCCAAGGTACGTCACACATATATGGCACAATATTCCCCTGTCTGGAAGCCGGATAGGGCTACTCTCCAAAGATCGAAAATGCAAGTGTTGTTTCTGTATAAACAACATTGCCCATGTTTATCGCAATAAAGTCAAAAGTAAAAGTAATTGTAAAACATGTAAAACATGTAAAACAGTGTCACGATGTGGCTCTTTTATTTGAGATCTATGGAACAGAGGAATAAGCTTGTTGTTCTTCTCGTTTCCTCCAGTGTTCATCAGACTGTGGTCAGGGTGTTCACAAACGGACGGTGTCCTGTACCAACCCCCAGGGTCTCTGTGATCCTCTATCCCAGCCCACTCAAGAGGAGCCCTGTGAGGACCACTCCAAATGTTACGAATGGAAGACTGGAGACTGGTCTAAGGTATGACGATCTTCAAACCCCTTCGTTCAAGTCAAGTAGAACTTTATTTGGTTTTCCAGTAATAACACAACAATTAAATACAACATATAATACAAGTAAACACATGAAATATAAAAGCGATAAAAGCAATGTTATATGAGTTCATATCTGTTGGTTTTGACACGTGGGGATTTGAAGCAGTCTGAAACTTTCTTTAACAAATGTGATATAAATCAGACTTTCTATTGGGTACCTGTAATACTTTGTTTGTGCATTTTTCTATTTAAGACTGAAGGAAGACAACAGACAAAAGAAAAAGTAAAAATGGACTCAATAAAAGATCTATAAAACAAAGTCATCAGGGAACTGTCAACGTCAAACTTCCTGCTGGATATGGAAGATATTAGTGTTATCAAAGCTCAGCTTATTGTCAATAATAATGCCCAAGTACTTGTATGACTCAACGATTTCTACATGCTAACCATTAATTGTCGTGTTAACAGTGACGACGTCTAAAATCAACACGTATCTTTGGTCTTTGTCACATTTCTAAAAAGGCTTCTTTGTGGAAGGAGGGACACTGTGTGCACTTGCTCAATAAAGATTAAATAAAATATGTTTTGGTCAATCATCATGTACATTTCATTTCAATCAGGACAGACTCGAATTAAAGTAAAATAATTGTTTATTCTTTATTTGGATCCCCATTAGCCAGCAAATACTCTCCCTGGGGTCCACAACAATAACATTGATTGAAAAGAGCATCATGAAAAGGAATCGGAAAGTCTGCAGTTAGAAAGTCTGCAGTTAGAAAGTCTGCAGTTAGAAAGGTGGCAGTTAGAAGGGTGGCAGTTAGAAGGGTGGCAGTTAGAAGGGTGGCAGTTAGCCCCTGTTGTGACATCGTAGATATGGGGGTATTATGTTTTGGGGTTTTCCGTCCGTCCGTTGGGTGAATGTGATCTCAGGGACCTTGAGGGATTTTTTCAAACATGGACCAAATATCCACTTGGACTCAAGGATGAACTGGATCGATTTTGGAGGTCAAAGGTCAAGGTCACAGTGACCTCACATCCGTCCGTCCGTTGTGTGCATGCGATATCTCAGGAACACCTCAAATGTCTTAATGTCTGATATCAATTACAGAAACAGAAGTGTACAAAATGACTTTACAGATACGAGGTAATAAGCTAAAACCTTTGACTGGCTGTTTCAGTGCTCGTCGTCCTGCGGGAAGGGTCTGCAGTCAAGAGTGGTCCAGTGTATGCACAAAGTGACCGGTCGTCACGGTAACGACTGCCCAGTGACGCCGAGACCACCGACGTACCGACCCTGTCACCATGGTACCTGCAATGAGAAAATCAATGTGAATACCATCACCTCCCCCAGGCTCGGTAAGACCCCCGTCTCCTGTCACTGAGTCACAAAGTGCTGCACACGCTGCACCAGCAAGTTCTAAGTGAGGTCGGAGTTTATGTGCTACCAACATTTTAAGGGTTGCAGCAGCTGAAATAGTTCCAACATAGATATAAGTTACAACTGAAATCTGACACTTAGCAGGTGTAAAGTCCTCTGTGAAATAGGTCGTCATGGCGCATGTCGCTTTGAAAGGAGGGTTTTTCATCTGTAATACCACATATAAGTGGGCAACTAATAAATATCATCTGTGATGATTAACGACTCATTTCTAACAGTTTGTCAGTGTGTGTTGTCATTATGTGTTTGTTGTACAATAAAGTTACAATTGAATCTGCCCAGAAACAACAGGGTTTCTCTGTTGTTATTTATCTGCAGAGGTTGTATAGTTATATAATCTAATAAAACCTAATCATAGTGCTTTGTCCTACTTTATGTTACGTCACCTTGTTGTTGTTGTTGTTGTTGTTGTTGTTGTTGTTTGGTGGAACGTTAACTTTGCGATCAGTAGATAAAAGTAGAAAGCTCTGAGAGATGACATCATCATGATGTATAAAGAGAACAGTAACAAACATTCATGAAGAGCTGAACTTTTCACTGATTGGAAACAGGAAGTGAAAACATCCTTTGTGTGTGAGTGTGGACTGATGGCAGAGTAACTAAGACAGAACGTAGACTCGGCTGCTGCAGGACTTCTGACCAAACACACAGTGGAACAACAAGTAGCTCGTCATATTAACCAAGCTAAAGAAAATGTAATATCATGAGGTTTTAAAGGTGTGCCTCCAATGCTGTTGCTAATTGTTGTGTCACCATGGTTACACATTTGGTGCCACCTGCTGGTGTGACTGCACGTTGACGTTTACCTGACTGGAGACTCACTGCATCCTGTTGTGAGGCTACATGCTATCAGCTGTGATGTACCACAATATAAGGCCATATAGTCAAATTTAAATAAATTATTTAAGTCGCTGATCCTGCTTTTGATTTTGATAATTTAAATTGAAAGCTCATTTCATTTGATTTGGAATTGAAAGTGTGACACCCCTCATATAAATATATAGTATTTTGTTGTTTGTTTGGAGGGCTTTGAAACTGTGATGCAGCACACTGACTCGCTGCCTCTTTCCTGTCCACCCCCCCCCCCCACCAGCTGCTCTGACCTACAAATGCATGGGGGACCAGTGGACGGTGTACTGCCGTGTGATCCGAGAGAAGAACCTCTGTCAGGACATGAGGTGGTACCAGCGCTGCTGTGAAACCTGTAGGGACTTTTACGCCAACAAAATACTGCACAAGAGCTACTGACCAAATGCACCTGATGTTCCTCCACATAACACTCCTTTTGTAAATGTGTTTAATATTGTTACATGCTAAGGAAAAAAATGGCAAGAAAACAATTTCTATTATTGATGGAACGTTTTGTATTTAAAAAAAGAAATGGCAAGTAAATGTACCTTTTGAATGAGCTCATTAGCTTCTAGATTTGATGAAGACTTGACTTTTTTTTTTGCTGTACACCAAACAAACAAAAAACTGGAGGAGCTTTTAAAATGCCGATCCAGACGGCTTATTGCACAGAATGATTGAAAAGAAGATAACGGGATTATGAGTTTCCCCTCTACTTTCTTTCTTAATTATTCTCTCCATTGTATCATTTACTCTGTTGTACTGTATTATAGCTCAATGTTGCAATTTCAAATAACTAAGTAAAATGATTATACTTAAGTATTAATTAAGTATACTGTAATGTGCTGTATTGATCAGGCGTGTGTGATGGACAGCTCATGTAGCAGAACATGGTACATACACACAGGGTGCATGGCTGTTCTGTTTTCTTTACGATGCAGTCAAGTTGATGAATTTAAAATGTTCTTGCCAACAATATTACTGTCTATTCTAAGATTTATTTAAATTCACCACTTAGATCAATTGTGCAAAATCTGGTTTTGCAGTTCTAGTTGTTAGTCCTGTCAGTCAGTGGGCGTCAGTATGAAAAGAAAACTATTGGCTGTTTAAGTGCTCATCATGGTGGAGTTAAAGTCCTGTGTACGTGCATATACTGTAGATATTTTTGAAAACAGATATATTTCCTTTAAAAAAGAAACTTAACACCCTATTCTACAAAAGAAAAGAAAGAACAAAAAACTAAACCTCCCTAACTCCCTTTAAACTCCCTACCGTCATGAAAACCAGGAGAAACCGTGAACCTGAACGGTGGTTCTGTTAGCAGAAGCCAACAGGGCAACAACACGAAGTGACCCAGTCTCTGCGACCAACACTAAACAATAACCACTGCTCTGATCATAGAATATCACAGAATATACAAAGCACATCAGATAGACGAAGGCTGAGGAACGAGCTGAACCGCTGCGTTTCCTCTGAGAGCCGGCAGCGAAGAAGACCGACAGCCTCCCAATCTGAGAATCCGCAGCAACTACGTTATCACTCTGCGCCGGCACCTGGCACAAAGATCCCCATGAACGAGAGGGAGCTCTCACAACCTCCATCCACATTAGAACACGAAGGTGACTCCAAATGCTCATCGGGCCAGTAGGTGGCGATAAAGGCTCCGTCAATGACTCGTCACATACCAGAGAAGAAGATTCTGAGCATACGTAGTGAGCTTATTTAGCTTTGGTGGTATTAACCAATCAAACATGAGTAAACAACAGAAGCTAATAGAGAGCCAGATGATGATGTCCTGTTGTAGGCCAGGAAGTTAGCATCTCCCTGGTTTCCTTGACAAAAGGACTCTGGGAATTTTCCATTGGATTTTGGATTATTGCAGAAAATAAGCTGTGTGGCAATAAATGATATTTGCATGTTTTGTTCAGTGAGATAATCTTCACATATGATCACCAGTTTTATGATTTTAGAAGCGTAAATGTAATCGCAAAAGTAAAAAGCTAACGTTAGTCTATAAAGGAAGTATCCCACTGTGACCTGCGTCATTGCCCTAATAAGCTGACGTTGGCATTTAATGTCCTCGACAACCTCTCACCAACCAACGCCACCAACCAACGCCACTAACCAACGCCACTAACCAACGCCACCAACCAACGCCACCAACCAACGCCACCAACCAATAGCATTGTTGTTTTGAGCCGAACAGTCGCCTCTCCCTTGTCACACACCTAAACCACGGCCCCCCGGTCGCTGCCAGTAGCTCCTCACAGGAACCACTGGTGGTTCAGACACAAACGCATTACTTTAAGCTCGACAAGATGGATTTTCGTGTGATCATTGATTCCACGAGTGATATCGTGAGAATCTAGCTGCCATGCAAGGTGGCATAACCAGTGCAAAATTATATTTTAAAAACTCTATTCTGAACCTTTTCACTCTTTCCTTTCAAGTGTCTCGTGTCAGGATGAAATCCAGATATTATTTAGTCCAGGTTTGTTTACACTTGGCTACATGTATGTTGGCCAAATGACCAATCTGATAATCCATCGTGGTTTTCCCGGCTCCATGCAAATCACAGTGCAGAGGGTGGAAATGCACCTGAAGCTGTTCGCTAACCGACAAGAATACTAGAAGAAGAACTTCTGCACTTTAGTTGCAACAATAAGCTAGCTAACAGCTATCCATAAACTAACACATGGATGAATTGTATTTATGAACTTCAAGCAGCTTCCATTGACTCCACTCCCTGAGCCAGACACATCACTGCTTTGCCCCCCCGCAGTACACCTGCAGTACTACATCTTTTTGGCACCTGTGACATGGGATATAGACTTTCACATTCACTTGAAAGTCAGTATTGGAATATATTTTTTATTATTGAATGTAAAGTCAAATTCACAATTCATATTACACTCGTCTTTTCAATGTGATTTTTGTGATCAGATGCACCAGGTCGGAACACGTGTGTCCCCACGTGTTCACATCTGACACTTAAATGCGACCTGCCTGATCGGATATATTTCCGTGTGGATATATCATTATTTCCGTGCAATAGTTGTCCAAATTGGCACTTGATGCAAGAGAGAGCCGCCTTCTTTATATTTCATAGATTTTGAAATGGTGGAAGCACTGCTAACAAAGCTCTGCTAATTTGGTGATAAACACATTTAATTTCCTATAAATGCTTCATATTAAAAGTCCCCTGTTATTTTGTTCTTTAAAAGTTTTTATTGTGTAGCAGCAAAATCAGGAAATGAGATGGCTTTTCATTAGCAATAACTACAAGTGGCAACAAAGTAGCATTATTGTTGGAGCTGCTTCTCCTCAGAGCCACAACAACACAGGACACCACATTTGTTTCTGTGACAAATGATCACCACCACTTTGGAAATAAGAGAAAACACATATCCACTCACACACATATCCACCACAAGAAACTGTTAATCTGTCCGTTAGCATTAGCTAGCATTAGCAACAAGGCTTGCGCTAGCAGCCAGCAGCTAACATAAATGTTTGATTCTTTTATACAAAGAGAAACCAATCTGGAGCTGCTGATAATATGCAATGTGCTGCTGTTGAGGAGAGTTTGTTTCTTGCTTTGGACAGTAGCACTGCTGCTGCGGTAGCCCTGATGCTAAAAGGCTAATGCTCAACATCAACATCCTCTACTGTAAAACTCTGCCGACCGCAGACCTGACATGAATACATTTATGATATATTGTCCGTTTGATAATCCAAGCAAAGTACACGGTTTCTTACATATGCTTCTTTGTTCTCTATTTCTGTTTTTTAAGATTGTTTTTGGCCATTGCCTTTATTTGACAGTGACAGAGGAGAGAGACAGGTAATGTGGGGAGAGTAGGAGAATGACATGCAGCAAACAGTGCCAACCATAATACCACCTGGAAATGCTCGGGGGGCAAAAGCAGTCTGTTTCCACTTTAACACGAGTCCTACGGCTGAAAAGCAGTTAAGTAAAATAAAGCAGATGTCTGAAAGTACATACAGGTAGGAAACCAGCACCGGTTCCCCTGCTCTCACTCGGGACAGGAAGTCCTGCAGGTGGGGACGAGACCTACATTTGACTGGGAGCAGACAGACTCCACAGTTACTGCACCTGACATGATGGGATGACAAACGTCGAATAACCAAACCAGCACGGTGATCTTAATAAATCTGTGTAATAACTACTACAACGTTGTGCTTTTCAAGCATTTCAAGAATAAAGCAATGGCATCGCTATTAATAGGTGTTTAAGGACCAAAACCTTGTGGAGACTATCTGAGAGGAACCGTTCACGTTGACGAATCTAAATGCCGTTGTATTTCCCCGTCACATAAATGTTCAGTAAAGCCTGAACTTCACTGTCGGTCCATTTGTCCGTGTTTTCTGCCATGCTTTGTTTTTTTTGTTAAGAGTTGTTGTTTGTGTTTTGTGTTGTCTGTTTTTATAAATGGAGGTTTCCAGGGCTGCATTCACTGTATTCCACCAAAACCGTACACTTAGGCCCCCTTTACACTACATGGTTCTGATGTGTTCCTCTCGTGGCACAGATCAGATATGTATTATGAACGTGTGAGCAGGAAAAAAGCACATGGGATCAGATATTCTCAGATCTGATTCAGGCCTCATCCATATGTGGAAATAAATCCGATATAAATCAGATATCTGCCAAGTGTCTGTCATGCTAGCGGACAGATCGGATATTCCCTGTCATTGCGAGTCGCACGTCATTGAAAATACGGCGGTGCTGCATTGCAAAGGACAATGTGCTTTGGGATGAAAAGATAAACACAGCTGCTGGTGCTGCTCCTGCTAGCTTAGCAGTTAGCCACCATGTTAAACTCCCTTTATGAAAATGTGGACGGATGTAGCAGCGATCATCGCTGCAGACGTCCAGGCTGCAGAGAACAATATGTTGCACACCTCTAAAGATGCTTCGGAAAGCAACAGCTTGAATTATTATTTCACACTCATCTGTCGACTTGTTTCATTTCCATTTCCAGGTCGGTAGTCAAACCCTCGTACGTGCATGCATTTTTTTTCAAGCATTAAGCAAAGGGGTCACTTGAACCATGTTGTGTAAAAGGAAGCATAAATGCAAATATCGGATATGGGTCACCTTTAAAAGTAGATGTAAGCAGGCGGTCAAAAAAAATGGATACAGGCAACAAATCAGAACTGGCATCAAGACCTGCAGAGTAAATGCAGCCTCACGTCACTCACGGTTCCTCTTGTGCTCTGAGAGTACCGACTCTGAAATAGGAGCAAAAAAGTTCCTCAAAACGTTCTAAGAACTACGATCGTTCATAGTTCTTGCGGTGCGGACACAAGAAAAAGGGGGGTTCTTAGAGCCAAGTTCTTAAAACTAGGAAAAGTTCCTCCATTCTGAAAACTTCTGATGGCGTTGCCCAGTAATAATTGTCTTTAAATGGTTGAACATTGAATAGTTTGTATCACCACTAAATATCCATCAGCAGCAGCTGCTGCTCAAAAAGATCATCAACTTGTCAACCTCGCATCTGTGTGTGTGTGTGTGTGTGTGTGTGTGTGTGTGTGTGTGTGTGTGTGTGTGTGTGTGTGTGTGTGTGTGTGTGTGTTTTCCAAGGTGTTGAATGGTGCTATCTTATGACCTGTTTCACGATCTATTGTGAAATCCATCTTATTGCCAGTGATGGTCCTATTTTCATTGTTAACAGTTATCTGTTTTAATATGTTGTAGGATTATTTAATAACATTGCCTTTTATTGATGAGTCTTCTCATTGTTTTGAGTATTCTTATTGTTTTGTTGTTTTTGTTGTTGTCTGCCCATGTAGTGCAAATATCATGAATTATTCCTGTACTGTATTTTTTTACTTGCACATACAGTATGTTTGGTGCATGAACTGCCACTACGTGTTTTATGGTGCTGATTTTGAACTGAGTAAATAATCTGTTTATAAAGTGATTTAACCATTTGTCGGGTGTTCTGTGTCATCACACTATATTTGTACTGTCATCCACTTTGTGTCCAATATTCATCACATCATTCTGAGCAAGGACCGGAATGGTTAGATCAAATTCTATTCTCAGTCTACTGTAAAGCGATTCTCTTATATTTTATTACAGAATTAATGATGTGATTTTACATGGAAAAACTGCAAAAGCCGTTATCGTTATCTTGAGATAATGAAATAATGAACCCAATAGTTATCACAAGAAAACAAAAGGTTCTTTCCTTTTATTGCCTAAATGTTTATCAGATATTAAGAGTGCCACGACGTCACTCACAGATCAGCTGACGGTAAGTACCTCTGTTAACAAGGGTTAACAAAATACATACAGCCTGTGAAAATGAGATTAATTAGATTATATTCACGAAAAGTAAAACATGTTACCAGTGTCTCTTATAAATTAAAAAGAAAATACCAGTGTAATGTTTGTATTCTTTTTTTTCAGTTATAATTCCTGACATCTCTGATATTTACTGAACATCAAGCATTTGTAGATTCTCCAAAGTTAAGTAAAATAGCTTCGGGTTAAATGTTCGGGTTGGGGGTTGGGGGGTTCGGGTTAGGGGTTGGGGGTTTGGGTTAGGGGGTTCGGGTTAGGGGTTAGGGGGTTC